>JARBWI010000538.1:0-24120 GCA_037576405.1 Campoplex capitator | reverse complement strand
ACCCAAACAAACCCAAACAAACCCAAAAACCAAACAAACCCAAACCCAAACAAACCCAAACAAAACCCAAACAAACCCAAACAAACCCAAACAAACCCAAACAAACCCAAACAAACCCAAACAAACCCAAACAAACCCAAACAAACCCAAACCCCAAACAAACCCAAACAAACCCAAACAAACCCAAACAAACCCAAACAAACCCAAACAAACCCAAACAAACCCAAACAAACCCAAACAAACCCAAACAAACCCAAACAAACCCAAACAAACCCAAACAAACCCAAACAAACCCAAACAAACCCAAACAAACCCAAACAAACCCAAACAAACCCAAACAAACCCAAACAAACCCAAACAAACCCAAACAAACCCAAACAAACCCAAACAAACCCAAACAAACCCAAACAAACCCAAACAAACCCAAACAAACCCAAACAAACCCAAACAAACCCAAACAAACCCAAACAAACCCAAACAAACCCAAACAAACCCAAACAAACCCAAACAAACCCAAACAAACCCAAACAAACCCAAACAAACCCAAACAAACCCAAACAAACCCAAACAAACCCAAACAAACCCAAACAAACCCCAAACAAACCCAAACAAACCCAAACAAACCCAAACAAACCCAAACAAACCCAAACAAACCCAAACAAACCCAAACAAACCCAAACAAACCCAAACAAACCCAAACAAACCCAAACAAACCCAAACAAACCCAAACAAACCCAAACCCAAACAAACCCAAACAAACCCAAACAAACCCAAACAAACCCAAACAAACCCAAACCCAAACAAACCCAAACAAACCCAAACCCAAACAAACCCAAACAAACCCAAACAAACCCAAACAAACCCAAACAAACCCAAACAAACCCAAACAAACCCAAACAAACCCAAACAAACCCAAACAAACCCAAACAAACCCAAACAAACCCAAACAAACCCAAACAAACCCAAACCCAAACAAACCCAAACAAACCCAAACAAACCCAAACCCAAACAAACCCAAACAAACCCAAACAAACCCAAACAAACCCAAACAAACCCAAACAAACCCAAACAAACCCAAACAAACCCAAACCCAAACAAACCCAAACAAACCCAAACAAACCCAAACCCAAACACTCGGGAAATGTGGTTTTAAACCCAAACATGAAATTAAACACAAACATTTTATTAAACCCAAACACGGCATTAAGCCCAAACATGTGTTTGGGTTTGTTCTCTCTCTATCTCTATCTCTATTGCTATCTGTCTCTTCTCTCTCTCTCTCTCTCTCTCTTCTGTCTCTAATTCTTCTCATTCCTCTTCCTCTGCCTATTCTGTCTCTTCCACCTCGTGTTTGGGTTTGTTTGGGTTTTTCTTTTAATCAGCATTTAGATGGCATTAAATAATTGTTTATTTATCATTTTTAAATATTAATATTATAAATATTTGATAATAAAAAATTGATTAATTTAAATAAATAATTAAATTTTTATTACAAATTATTAAATTAATATTTAATATTAAAATAATATTTAATATTAATAATAAAAAATTTATTATTAATAAAAAATTTATTATTAATAATATAAGCATTTGGGGGGAAGGCCGGAGGGCCGGGATGGCGAGTGGCCACGGAGAGGAAAAAAGGTGAAAAAGGAAGAGCAATGGGGAAAGAAAGTGAAAAAAAGTGAAGACAGAGGTCAAGGGAGAGGCAAAGGTGAGAAGGAGGATAAAGGAGTAGAAGGAAGTGACGGAAAAGAGGCGTATAGGAAGTGATAAAGAAAGAAAGTGAGGTTAAGGGACGGGCAAGAAAGGGGGACTGCGGAGAGAAGCGGGAGGAAGAAGAGGCACGCTGGCGACATGGACGGACAGTGGTGAGAGACCGAAACAGAGAGTCGGGAAAGATCGAGGAAGTTCGGCGAAGCACGAGTCGACGCAGAAGAGTCGGCGTCGAGTGCGCGAGGAGGAAAGAGGGAACAAGGAAGTGAAAAGAAAGAAAGTGAGACTAAGGGAAGGCAAGACAGGGGGCCTGCGGAGAGAAGAGAAGGAAGAGACAGGAGCGACAAGATGGAAAGTGGACAGAAAAGGAGGCGAAAAGCACGAAGGTGGCCGAGGAAAGACGAAAGACGAGCGGGAGCTATGAAAAGGCACGCTGGCGACACGGACGAACAGCGGAGAGTGAAGGAAAGGGAGAGTCGGGAAAGATCGTGGAAACCCGGAGAAGCACGAGTCGGCGAAGGAGAGTCGGCGTCGAGTGCGAGATAAGGAAGGAGGGAACGGAGGTAAGGAGAAGGAAGCAACAGGTGCCGGCAAGCAGTGAATGTCGAGACACGAAAGTGAAGAGAGTCAGAAAGCAAGTGAAAGTGAAAGAGGAAGAAAGAAAAGGAAAAAATGAGCAAAGAGAGGAAAGGTGCTAGGCAGGAGGAGGGAAACGAGTTGACCGAGGCAATTAAGGAGTTGTCAAGGGAAGTCAGAGGTTTCAAGGAGGAAATTGAAAGATGGAGGGTGGAGGAAAGGGAATCGAAAAAAGTGACGATGTGCACAGGACCGGAAGGAAGAGTGAAGCGGCTAGAGGAGATAGTGTTTAAAGGCGGGCCGACGAGCACGTGCAAAGGGGAGGAGGAGCGGGACGAAAGGAGGGAGTCAGGAAAAGAGCACGTGGAGGCAGTGTCGGAGGAGAGGAGAACAGAAGACCAGGAAAAAGAGGAAAGTGAAGAAGGAGGCGGAAGGGAGGACGACGAAGTGGCCGATATGGCAGAGAAGGTCGGGAAAAGAGGAACGGAAAGAGAGGTGGTAAGAGACGGAAGGGAAGGAAGAGGAAGACAAAAAAGAGCTGATACGCAGAAAAGGAGAGGTGGCGGATCTAGGCGTTCGGGTGAAGGAGGACAGGACTTGGTGGGAAAGGAAAACGGAGTTCGGGATAAGGGACAAAGCCACGGAAGAAAGGAGGAAAGGGAAAAAAGTGAGGATAGAAAGCAACGGCCTGACGATCGACGGAAAAAGGTGGACGTGGGAGGAGAAAGAGGAAAGATGGGAAGAAGAAGAAGAAGAGGAGGATAAGGGAGGGGAAGATGGCAAGGAGGAGGGGGGGATGGGGTGAAGGGAGAGAAGACAGAGGAAAAGAATCGAATGAACAAGAAGAAGGAGAGGGAAGAAGAGGGAAGGGAAGTAAGGGGGAAGGGGAAAAGGTCAAACAATGAACAAGAATGATGTTATGTAAGAGAGGAGGAGTAAGATTGTAAGAAGGGAGGAAAGATGTATGGAGGAGCGCCCAAACCCGAAAGGGAGGGGCGCGTGGACAGAAATAAACATACTACTACTATTAATAATATAAAAAATTTTAATAATTTTTAATATTCAAAATTATTTTTTTTATTTAACAATATTTTTATAGTTTAATCCAATTATTTACTAAAAAAAATTAAACAAATAAATTTTATTAAATTAACATTAATATTAATTTAATATTAAATTGTAATAATTAAATTAATATTAAATTTTAATAATTAAATTAATATTAAATTAATATTAATTAATTAAATTAATTTAAATTTTTTTTAAAATAAAATAATTAAAATTATATTAATGTAAATTTTTAAAATCAATTTAATTAAATTCATTAAAAAATTTTAAACAATAAATTATACTCAATTTTAACCACCTTAATTTTTATAAATTAACTACTTAATTTTTTTAAAAATTAAAATTAAAATCAAAATTTATATATAATTTTTTTTTTTTATTTATTTTATTTTTAATAAAAAATAATTTTTTTAAGAAAAAACCTTAATATAATTTTTCTTAATATAATATAATCGGAGCGTTCAATGCATATAAATTTCCTCGAATTACGAGCAGCGTGTTTCGGATTTAAATGCTTTGCGAAACATTTAGGGAACGTAGATATACTTCTCGGGATAGATAATACTACCGCCATTTTCTACATCAATAGGATGGGAGGCGTGCAGTACGTTAAATTGAATAATATAACGCAAGAAATCTGGCGATGGTGTGAAGAACGAAATATTTTTATTTTTACATAATATGTAAGTTTGAAAGAGAATTTCATTGCCGACGCAGAATCACGAGAAACAGAATCAGAAATAGAATACGAATTAGAAAGTGAAGCGTTCGAAAAAATCGTAACGGTATTTGGAAAGCCAAGGATTGACTTATTTGCTAGTCGTATAAACACGAAGTGTGAAGAATATTTTTCGTGGTTCAAGGATCCAAACTCAATAGCAACAGATGCATTTACGAAATCGTAGAAAAAAATTTCTACGAGTCGTGCGCCAAAATTGTAACCCTCCAAAAAAATACAAAAAACGACCATGTTTCAAAGCGTGTACCGGGCTCAAAAAAAATCCTAAAAATTTATTGCAGGAAGAGAAATGAAGGTTAATATGTCCTTTTTGAAATGCCGCTTGGAAAATTAAGCTATCATCATTTTTGAAAGCGGGAGGAAACTTTTTGTGTAGCTCGGTATGAGGACAAGTGTTTCCAAACTTTTGGACGGTAGTGTATTTAAAACCAAATGTTAAGTTGTTGACATCGTGTGACAGGGAACCTCATCCGCTATGGAAACACCTTACCCTAGTGGCCGGACGATTATCAGGGAAGGATTCGAACAAAGACAGACGTCAGATGCAACTATCGCAATAATGATGGCATCGTTAAGCGAATCGTCATTAAAACAATACGATTCTGTGTTGAAGAAGTGGTGGATCTTCTGTAGTGCAAATTCCATCGATCCATTTACAAATTCAACACAAGACATACTCGCTGGTCTAACGGATGCGTTCGAGAAAGGTGCTTCACACGGCACGTTAAATTGTTTACGCTCAGCGATATCATTAATAGTAGGCGAGGAGATCTGACAACAACCAAATATTAAGAGGTTCTTCAAAGGCGTTTTTAACAAAAGACCATCTAAACCCAAATATGATTGCACTTGGGATCCCAAAGCTGTGATTGATTATTTGTCGTCGCAATCAAATATCGGGAATATTACACTCAAGGCATTATCCAAGAAACTTATTACTTTGTTGGCGTTAATCACGGGTCACAGGTTACAGATCTTCGTTTTAATAGATATAAGAAACATACGCAAAACGGCGAAATTCATTGAAATCAAAATACCTGATAGAGTAAAAACATCAGGGTCTAACAGAAAGCAGTCATGCCTAACTCTGCCGTTCTATTTGGAAAATAGATGAATTTGTGTAGCTTTGACACTGAAGAAGTATTTGGAGCATACAAGAAACATTCGTAAATACAGGAAATCCTTACTCATTTCGTTCAAGAAACCCTTTAAGGCAGTGACTTCTCAGACATTAAGCCGTTGGGTAAAAGAAACTCTAACCGAAAGCGGGATTGATACGAAAATATTTACCGTTTATAGCACTCGTCACCCCTCAACCTCAACGGCAAAAAGATATGCAGTTGATTTAGACATCATTATAAAAACGGCCGGATGGACAAGTGAGTCGGAAACATTTGCAAAGTTTTATGACCGAGAAGTAATGGGAGATCGCGGTGTGTTTGCGGAAGCAACTCTAAAATCAGCATAAGAATATCAGAGGACAATTGTCAAGTTCGATATCGGTTAACCTGTTGTAAACCAATAAAATTAAAAATAAATAGGCTAAATCTCTATTATTTTTTCTTCCAGTATAAGAGGTACCGTAACTGAACTTTAAACATCTACAATCATTGATCACGAGGAAGAGGCGTGAAATACAATTGATGATTAAACGAACTTACCAAGTGAAGTTCGATTATAATTGTATGAGCGCCTCTTCCAAAGTGATCAATCCCGCCCTGGAACCCAGGTCTATATTACAATTAGACCTATTTACCCGAGGAGTTACGGTAAGGCCACGTCAGAAACGTGGCACAGCTTTGAAGAATGAGACATGAAACAACGACGACAGCGGAGGCGGTGGTCGTGTTTTTTGTTTTTCAGCTTTAAAAATAGTGGACACTCTGGGACAGAGGGCGGTACTACAATCATTGATCACTTCGGAAGAGGTGCTCATACAATTATGATCGAGCTTCACTTGGTAAGCTCGTTTAATCATCAATGGTTTTCAGGTTAAAAAAATAAGGTGATAAGGATCACGAGTGTCAATGTTGACGGGAATTTTTTTAAATTTAATTTTCGGTTAGAGTTATCAGGGACAATTTTTTTCAATTAAAAGCGACGGTTATGAGATTGAGAAAAATTGTTAAAATGGAGAAAGTAAAAACTAACGGAATCTATATTTATTTTTCATTCATGATTTTTGGTTAGTCATATTTGAGATCGAGACTTCTTTCTAAAGATTGAAGATTCAAACCAGGTATGTGAGTATGACTAGCTGCAAAATCAAAGTGGCATGTTTCGGTTATCGTTTGTTCGGAATTTCGGCATCGTTATAAGTTAAATTCGTGAACGGTTTTTTGTATCGGTTAAGATCAGTTAAAAACGTATACGTGCGATTACCCTTTACCCCCCCCCCCGCCATCCCTTTCAAAAGTAATTTCTTATAGAAAAATCGACTTCAAAAAAAAACCTCTTATAAAAAACCGAAACCCTGTAATAACTCGTGCCTATAAATATCTCTCAACAAAAGATTATATCCTTCTAAAAATGTGCGGTGAATTAATAAAAAAAATCGAGTAACAGTTTTTTAAAATAACTACCTTAAATAAGCAACTCATGAAACATTATGAAGAACAATGTTAAATGCAATCGACCGAGAAAGTAAAACCAACAAAAACATGATCATTCAATTCCCACAAAAAGTTCAGTTTAAATAATACAAAAAGTTGTTAAATAAACCACGAAAAAACAGCATAGATGCTGTAAAAAAGTTGTGACTAGTCCATTTACTCCCACTGAATAATAGTTTTGAGTGACAACTTCACAAAAAGTAATTAAATGAATATAAATTTTGAAATCGTAAGCAGTCCAGTACATCAAAACCAATAAACAAACCCCCTAATCACAAACATACAAAAGTTAAGCGAAAAATAATTTCGACTGGAGTACTTTTTGTTAAGTTTTCTGAAATCTTGTGATGTTGTGAGTATAGACCTAGTTTTTCGATACTCGGAACTATTATTCGGCGAAAGTAAATGTACTTGTCTCAACTTTTTTACAGCATCTATGCTGTTTTTTCGTGATTTAACTTTGTAACCTAACATACATGACCCATTATGGAAATTTTTTTCACGAACTTACCAGTCAAACCGTCCAATTCCGATTGATTAATCACTCGGTTGAGATTTTCGGCGTTATTTTTTTTCTTTTTTATTACGAGTGATAAGCGTTCCTTTACGGTCCACAATCCTTCGACGAGGTGATTCAATCGAAGTCTCATCGTTCTGGCTTGCAGCGCTTGCAGACACGAATTTTGCTCGAAAAACATGTTAGGAAAATTTGGAACTAAGCACACCCGTCCATTTTCATCAGGGTCTGGTATATCTTCCAAAGTATGAACCGGTTCTTGCTCATTGGTCTTTTTCAACTCCTTTATGATTTTGTTTGCCGCTGCATCAACAATCTTTTGTAGAAGTTTTCCAATATTTGCAACGCTTTCTTTGTCCAAATTTTCATGCTTTCGGAATTTTTTACGAGCACTAACCTTATTTCAATGTTCAAATCATATATAAGTTATTGATTAGTACCTTGTTGAGAAACGTTATGCTTTTCAAAAATATTATATTTTTTTCAGGCCATCATCCCCAAGACCTTTTGGGTACTAATTATTTCTGATTTGCAATCTCAAACACAGATATTTTTATTTGAGGCATTGTTTTGTGCTTTATTATATGTGTTATAAGTATTTCAACTTTCCAAGGCCCGGAACTTTGGTGTCAGTGCTTCCAAAAAAATTGTTCAAAGTCGTACCTCAATAATATATTGATCTCCAAATTATATTATACTAGCTGTGTTGGGAGGCTTCGCCCGCGAGACGTCTAGATTTCAATTTCAAAAACACTATTTTGTTGGTTTTTTAATTAATTACTTTGAAATTTTTGAATATTTTTGAATTATTTATTATTAAGGTAGTTGGGAAGAGTTGAGTTGCACCGTTGACCATCTACTTTTTTGTATGAAATGGAAAGAAAATTATCTTTTTGTCTTGGAAAAATTTAAAATCTCTTTATCGCATAGTTTTCAAGATATTCGTTTTTAAAAATACATTGCAAGCATAGGGGAGTGCAGACGACAACACAGGTTAGAACTTTTAGTACGAGAATACTCAAAGATTTCACCGTTGACCTACAAAAAAAAATTATTGCTCTAATCTACGATATGTGAAGAATAGTTAACGAAAAATTTGGAGTAAAAATTATTTTAATTTTCTCATGAAAATTTTTTTTTAGAGGGGCGAGGCATTTTTTTTATTGGTTTTATCACCATCTTCACGACATTCTAATTGCAAATTAAATCTCTTACTTTTTTTTATACGTTTTTTTTTTTTACGAAAATTTTTTTTTAGAGGGGCGAGGCATTTTTTTTATTGGTTTTATCACCATCTTCACGACATTCTAATTGCAAATTAAATCTCTTACTTTTTTTTATACGTTTTTTTTTCGTCAAAAAAAAAACCGTCTTTGGCTCTGAGGACCGCGTTGACGATTCATGGCATTCTCGCAATCAATTTATTGATTTGGGCTGCCTCCAGACTCACCCATGCATGTTGCAGTTTGTGCCACAAATCGCCAGCAGACGAAGAGCAGACCTCTCTGACTTTCCGATCAAGTTCCTTTCATAAAAGCTCGATCGGATTCAGATCGGGAGATTGTGGTGGCCAAATCATATTAACGAGGATGCCCTTTTTTTCCTTCGTCTCCAAATAACCTCAACAAAGACCAGAGCTGTGTTTCGGATCGTTGTCCTGTCACAACAGGACATTGTCGCAACAGGACAACGATCCGAAACACAGCTCTGGTCTTTGTCGAGGTTATTTGGAGACGAAGGAAAAAAAGGGCATCCTCGTTAATATGATTTGGCCACCACAATCTCCCGATCTGAATCCGATCGAGCTTTTATGAAAGGAACTTGATCGAAAAGTCAGAGAGGTCTGCCCTTCGTCTGCTGGCGATTTGTGGCACAAACTGCAACATGCATGGGCGAGTCTGGAGGCAGCCCAAATCAATAAATTGATTGCGAGAATGCCACGAATCGTCAAGGCGGTCCTCAGAGCCAAAGGCGGTTTTTTTGACGAAAAAAATCGTATAAAAAAAGGTAAGGGATTTAATTTTCAATTAAAATGTCGTGAAGATGGTGATAAAACCAATTAAAAAAATGCCTCGCCCCTCTAAAAAAAAATTTTCATGAGAAAATAAAAATAATTTTTACTCCAAAAGTAGGAGAAAAAAAAATGTCGAAAAAAAATTCTGAAATAATTCTACCAGGTCTATCATAATGTCATGCAACTTTCCACCCTCATGATATTTTCTCCAATCTCCCGCCGTTTTCAAGATACGCCGAATTTAATAAAACTCTCAATTTTCGTCAAAAATTAAAATATTTTTGTGAAAAAAAATCGCACGATACTTTTTCAAAAACGAAAATGCAGCGTTTGATATCCCCTTTGAAACTATGATAAATAAAATTGTACGCAAAAATTTCTAGTGGATGGGCAGCCCATCTCCGAAGCTGAAAAAATCGTCGAAAAACTGCCCTGTTCAAAAGCGTGTGGAGACTATAAAAAAAATTGAAAAAAATTATCCAAAATAGGCACAGTGAAGCTAAAACTGTCCCCTTCAAAACGGCGCTTATTAAATCCTCTTACGACCTTTTTCCACTGAGATATGAAACTCATACCGAGGCTCAAAATTTCGATGGGTGAACCCATACTTTTGAGCGGGAGTGTATATCGCTCAAGTATGGAGCAACGCCCATCCTAAATCACCAACCGATCTCAACCCAATCGATTTCGGATGGTGTGAAAACGAGGGCCGATTGCAGTATTCGTGGTTCTCTGGAGAGCAGCTTCCTGAATTGAGCGACGTGGTTCTGGACGACGAATCAACATCCTCAACAGGTATATATCGTTAATGTGGCTTTTGCTGTTGCATTCTTATCGATTTTTAATGACAATCATTTTATAGATGAAGACGTTCAAGATTTGCCGAGCGACTTGGAGAGCGACTTTGACGACGACGATTCCGAGTCCGACTACGAATAAAAAATTAAATTCCTATGACTTTCAATAAACAATATTTTGTCAATTCCATCCAAGTTCCTTTTTGTACTAATTATGTACCTCCCTCCAATTCCGGTCTACGGATTCAGGTAAATTCGGGTAAACGGAGTATCGAAAACTTTTCTGATAGAGAAGGTGCTACACTATATTTTTCTGAAATTCATTTTTTTCTACATCTGGACAACTTATTTTATCATATCGAACAATTTTCAGACATATTGCTATAAAACGCATCAGTAAATGTTGTTTAAATTTTTAAAACGGTCTCGAAATGTAATGCGACAACATTTTCTTCTGAAAAATATTTTGTTAGCATCACCTGACGCACATTTACTTATAAACAAGATTTTCAGACGTATTGCTATGGGTTTTTTTTTTAGTCTCATTTTTAATTTTTTTAAGTGATCCTCCAGGTTCGGGCGACACTATTAACGTCTGAAAAATATGTTTCCGGTATCTTGGAGCTATCATTCAACTACCTTCCAATAATCAGACGTATTGCTATAAAACATGTCGGCTAAATTTTTTGACATTTTTGAAAATTCGGTCAGGTCAAACGCTAAGCGGAAAATTTCTGATATGGGTATTTTTGAGTTCAGGACAATCGGGGCTATCGATTTGATGCAGTTTTGGTCCGATTGCTATAAGACAAAAATTTTTGTCGTGGGCTCTCGTACTATAAATATCGAAAGTTTGTTAAACGACAAACATAGTTTCATTGATGATGTTTGATGTCATGAAATAATTGTCGTAATCGATCCAGCTGATTTCCAATGAAAAGCGGTACAAGATTTTTTAGCGAACAGATTTATATACACTACCGTCGGAAAGTTTCCGGACAAAAGTAGAAAAAAGTTCCCACACTCTTTTTCATGTTATTCCGTCGATAACGTAGATAAATTAATTTAATAAACGGCATTTTGAAGGAGAAAAATCTTATTTCATGTTGCTAATTTTGAAAAAATTTTGCGATTTTTTTTACGACTAGAACGTAATTTTGAAAACGATCATTTTTCGTATTTTTTTTTTTATTTTTACAGAGCAACCGCGTTTTGAGGAGCATTTTTTTTATTTTCTTTGACCGGATCTTGAAAAGGCAAAACTCAAGCGTCAATTTCGTTTTTTTTAAATCCGTTACGATTTTTTTTCAAGTTATCATGTTTTTGGCGAAATAAGACAAAACTCAGAAATTCCTGCGTAACATGAAAACTATGACAATTAGAAAAAAATCTGAAAGGAGTGAAAAGTTGCCTCTGAGATTGTCCTAGTCACTCGATTTTTTCCACATTTTTTTTCGAATTTTTTTTTTTTCATTGATTTCAGTCGAACTCCAGGTCTATTAATTCCGTAATTTGAAGACTATGAGTTTTTTGACCAAAAGTCCAAGTACAAAAAAGTTTTATTCCTTCATTTTAAACGTTTTGGAATTTTTTCAGAATTTTTTTATCCGACGATGCTGACGATGCTGATAAACATCGTCGGAGAATAAAGTATTTTCTACAGTGCAATTTTCGGGATGTTTGAAAACTCATAACTCGGATCCAAGCTCGATTCCCTAGTTGAAATTTTCAGGGCTTCTTTGGGACATATCAAAGCAACTTTCCTGTAAATTCAAGGCAATCGAAGTTTGGAGTAAAAAATTATAGCTATCTAAACATAGCGATTTTTGAAAAATCGATCATCTTTGGATGGCTCTACAGTGACGAAATCGAAGCAATCAGGGGAAATTAGGGCAGATATGAACAGAATACACCCTCACGATAAGAAAACAGCCGTTATTTGTCCCTCCCTTCAGCAACTGGTAGGTTTGAGAGAATTTTAAAAACAGGTTCAATTTTGGTGATTCAGTGGTTTAGTTGATAGCTTCCAGCCGAGCTGGATTTGAGTTTATTACTAATGTCACGTCCGGAAGGGGCGTGAAGGAAAGGTTCGGGTGTTTGAGCGTCGAGCGGTAAACGCTATGTCCCATAGACTTTTCCGTGCAGTAGTATACGCAGTGCGTTTTTATATATATTGACTCGTTAGAGTATGGTGGGCGCACACTGATAGACCTCGAGAAGTCTTGCTTATATCTGATTGCGACTGAGGAAAGGATATTAAGGTAGCGAGTAAAGAGATCTAGGATTCTTTATACACTCTTTAATGAAGTAAATTGTTAGTAAAATACAATGTTCGAATACAATAGAGGGATCTAGGATTCTCTATGGATTCGTAATATAAATGGGTGTTAGTAAATTACACTTGAAGAATACAAACTTGATAAAATAAATGTTAAGTACTTTACCGGAGAGGTGTCTTGGAATATCTTTGGTTCGTAGTAGCTTACTTGGTCTTGGTTGAATTGAATCGAGTATGGAATTATTCTAAGTCCCGAAAGACTGAGATGAAAATGATCAAAAATATTCTAAGTCCAAATCTGAATTTAAATACTTTAACACTTTGACTTCTGGACTCGACTCGCTCTCTTCTACAGAAGACCCGGAGTTCGGTCAGAGTTTAAGTATAAGACGGCTAACCGAATGACAACCGAACTACTGCTAACAGTATAAACGTGACTCTAGGTACGGAACGGAATGCGAGGCGCGATGAAAAATCTCGGCCTTTTATAGGGCTGATTTCGGAAGTAGAGGGGAAGTTCACTTCCTTAAAAGGAAGTGTTTTTAAGCCTTTGCCCTCTTAGATCTAGTGCAGGGGAAATGGTTGCATCAGTTTTGGTGTATCGGTTCGAGGAGTGTTGCTAGGGCTCAAGATTTATGACCTATGCGCCCGGCTGCAAGGGATCGTTGCTGGCTTGTTGGTGTTTACAGAAATTTGGGTATTTGACACATGTGTGTGTTTATTTGTGTAGCGCGTGTCAGAGTAAATGACCCGAATGCTAGAGGCTACTATAAGGCGTTGAGTCGAGGGTTTTATGAAGGCGAATGCTTGGAGCTCGTGGTTTCATGGTTAGGTAGAATTACTAGAGATAAAATAAAAACAAAAATTTACGTCGGTTGTGACACCTCCCCACTTAGATTAGGCACCGTCCTCGGTGTCTACCAATTTATGCATATTGAATATTTTCAAATAGAATATATGCTTAAATGGTGAGATAAATTGCAAATTTTGTTTTTCGTTGCCTGGTATGGACTTCGCATCTCGTAGGGATGTATAGAAGAATATCGAGGGATTAGGTATAGGAAGTTTTGGGAACCGTTTCGTCAGTCATATACCTCTTTTACTGGCTTTAGACGGCATATAGTATTTTGCGATGTTAACGAAATATATGTATGTGTATATTTATTGAAACGTTTCATGATTTTTGAACATTGGTTAGTTGTTCAAAAATCGAAACTTAGGATTTTTGAGATCCTCTTCTCTCTCGTGGAGAGGTGTGCAGGTTCGTGCACTGACCGGCGAGGTCTTTGCTGGGAGTGGGAGTCACCTTCCGATTTCCCCGTCTTGCCCATCGAGGAGATAACTCGAACTCGGAAAGCAAGAACGACGATTTCGTCCGGATCATGAGCAAATAGTGCTCCACTGTTAGCGCCTCCTTCTATACGCCATAGGGCTTAGCCTCACTACGGCGTCTCTAAGGACAGCGAACTTCTCGTGACGAAATCGGGCTAGGCCTCGCTATTTCGTCACCGTACTTTAATTGTACGAGAAGCTAATTCCTCTATAGAGGTTTTCAGTGCTCCATTATTTCAATGTGTGTGAATTTTTGTGTGGGTAGGAATAAGGAGAAGGAGAATGGAAAGGTGAGGGAGCCTTATCGGCGTCCGGGTGATGCTCCGCTGACGCGAGAGCGCTCAGTCCGTCGCCCTCTGTCAGGATTTCTGTGAAACCAGAAATCGTGACAAGGTATAAGGCTGTCCCGTTACATTATATATATATATATATATATTTTTTTTTTTTTTTTGAATGTCAGAGATTATTTTGACATGATATAACGTACATTATTATATTTCGTTTCTTTTGACGACACTGACTGATTTAGTGTCGGAGTTTTGAGCAATTTTATTTGCTACTGAACTGCCTGTGCCTTCGTTTGATTTTTGAGGTGTGTTTTCACGAAGTGCGATACGGTTAAGGTGTTGGATGGGGAGTGGTTCAGGTAAGTGAGATACTTAATCCTTCCATTCACGAATATAAAAGAGAAAAGAATTATTTAGTGTCATTCAGTATGCATAAATTTTCTTATATCTAGTGATAAAAGATGTTATATAATTATAATTATTGAATATAGTAATTGAGTAAATGTGTATATAATGGTGGTTAAATTAGAGTGTATAAATTAAAAATTATGTTCAGACAGCAGTCTGGGTGGAAGTTTCGTGAATAAAAACCGGGTGGGGTTGGCGAGTTACGGTATCGTAGATGGGTTCTGCTCGTCTATTAGAAGGTACTTCTTCTGGCAGGTCGTCTTCATAGTCTACTGGTGGTGGTGCAGGTTTACAACATCTGGCAAAAAGCTTGTAGGCGCAGAGGAGAAGGTATCCCCGTAAGATGTAGGTCAGTAACCCGATAGCCAGAAGTATTTCTCCATATATAGTTATCGTTGTGTACAAGGCCTGTCCTCGTTGTTCTCGTTTGTGAAAGGCGATTTCTATGAGTTCTCGCTCTATCTCCTTCAGACTAGCGTCGAAGGCTAAAGCACCCGCAGAGTTTCGAGGTATGACCGAGGGTACGTAAGCTGAAGTGTCGATATCCTGGAGAGGCTTGTAGTGTGATATGTTGGGGGCGAGTCGTTTTATGTCTAGGTTGGCGACTGGTATGTAAGTTGATCGTATTTTTTGGTCGAGGGTTTGGGTTCCCGTAATTGTTACATAATGGGTTTTGGCGATACATCCTGTGCTCATTTTCAGGATTCCGCTTCCTTCTATTTCTGGGTTAAAGGTAACATCGTCGCAAAGGATTTGTATCCTTTCGGGTGCAGGTAATGAAAATAGCCAACCAGACATGTTATCCAATTGTTTCCAATGAGGGTTTTGTTTCTTCATCAGCTTGATCTCGCAGTCTTCATATGATCCATGTCCTCCATCCGTTAGTAATAGTAATTCGCAGTTTTGATGAGTTGCTACTTCGTATATAGGATATGTTGGAGTGCAGATTTGGTAGTCACGGAGGTGTTGGCATCTCGGAAGATCGTTTTCCGGGATGAGTGTGTACTTATCCAAATCTCTTCAAATAATTATGTGTGATGCTCGGGGCTGTACATATGCTGCTCCTTGACTATTATTTCCAAATTTTTGTGGTATAGGACAAGGATGAAGTTTGTAGAGGAGATATTTGGTTGGTTCGAGTAAAGGAATGTGCATGACGATTATAATTTTGTTATTGTGGTAGGAAGCTGATAAGCGGGAGATTCTTGACAGGGTCCCGGAATGAATTTCATCGAGTGGGATCGGGAATAGGTATTTAGGCTGGGTTTCAGTGAAGCTTTTGACGACGAGGTCCAATGTGGTAGGATTCAGAAGTTCTGGATGTAAGAATCATAATTTAATGAAATGGATTGCGTCTACGATGGCACGGAGGCTCTCGAGGTACGTCTCGGCGATGTTTCCAACGCTGTTTCTCCATTCCATGATGTTTTGTGTGTACATTATGATATCGGTAGTGTTGTGAAATATTTCTACTAGGTTGTTCCATTTTTCTCTATGTTCTTTTTCCATAGTGGACAATCGTTCGGAAACGTCGTGTAATTCTGATTTTATAATATGAGTTTGATTTCTTTCGATGATAGACATCTTCTTCTGATCTTGATAAAGCTTGTCGATCTCGGCATCGAAGTATTTGGCGTCGTCATCATTCAAGGTTCCGAAAAGGCTTTTGCTAACTGTTCCGACGAATCCAAAAAGGATGCTCCGTTTGCTTATTATTGGTTCAATGCCCTTTTGCTTCCGTATATAGAGAAGATATTTCTTGATGAGGGAACTTTTTAGCAGCAGATCTTCTTTGTTGATGTACGACTTACAGCGGTCCCCTAAGTATGGTAGGCAAGCGTGTTCCATTACTGGTATTTCGGAAAACGTTGGCTGATGATCCTCGAACGGTTTTAAATCCATGAAAGTCGTGATGCGCCAGTCAGTTCGTGTAAAGTGGACTTCATGTAGAGGTTCATAGTAAATGCCGGCCCGGTTGGTGATCGGTTCCACACCATATGTAACCGTCGGTACTGATGTCCAGACTTCCCTGAACCCAAGTATGAGGATAAGTATGGCCTTAAGGATACGCATTTTCGTCTAAAATAGAGAGTGTAGATGTGAGTTTGTGACATATTTCAAGTGATTTTCCTGGTTGTTAGGTAGGAGTGTTATTGGTGTTAGTTTCTTATGTGAATGTATACGTGTATACACACCACTCTCTTCTTTTTCTTTCTTTTTTTTTTTTTTTTTTTTAATGTCTTTCGTCTTCGATTTTATGTCTTGCAGATGTATGCATGAGAATATTTTTCAACTAATGGCGGGGATGCAAAATTAGTCTATTTTCTTCGGAGTGGGGTTGCGTTTTGGAGGGGGAAGAAAATTTTGTCAGTTCGTTTTTCTGAAGAGCTCGCCATTATTTCTTTGACCGTCGTCCAGACTGGTATCTTTTTAAAAATCTTTCTACTATATCCTTCTGAATTATTCAACATGGCTTTGGGAAGAAGAAGTTTTGCCCAAGCTTTTGGTGTAAGTATTTGCATTTTAAATATATTAACTGGTCTTAATAAATTAATCAATTTATTTTGTATAATGTTTCGTTTCAGGCTGCCCTCGGAGTCGTCTTCATCTCCGAAATAAAGCGGCGGAGGGAAGAAAAACGAATTCTATTCGGTATAAGAACCAACCTATACTATATTGCTGAGAACATTAAACTGATAATAAGTCGCATATAAGGAAGTTATCGAGTTTATTCACGTACACAATTTGATTCGGTAGCCCTTTAGATTATATTGCAATGACGGCATTTTTTACTCTTCGATTCTTCTAGCGGGAAAATTCTATTCGACATAAGAAACAACCTATATTATTGCTGAGAACATTATACTGAAAATACGTCGCATTTCAAGAAATTTTCGAGTTCATTCGCGGACACAATTTGATCCGGTTAAAATCATTAAACGTTGAGTATGACATCAGCGTTTCCTGGAATTCAAAGTAAATTTTTTTTCTTATATTAAGAGACGTGGTAGCGGCTGGTTTACTGTTCAATAATTTCAACTTTTTCTTTGATTTTTATTTGAATGAGCAATTTGAATAAAAAGTGATGGGCCGGACAAGTACTTTTAACACGTATTTAAACATAATTTGTACCGATCCAATTGACGTCAAATGTTGTGAATGATATCAGGGGATTCTTAAAGTACGGGACGAATCGATTTTCTTATAAGTCTCTACCACCATAAAGTAACAAATGACTTCCCCTTCGATGTGATTTTTTTGAATCAGCCATTTTACCAAAAAGTCATGGGCAGAAAGATTTCTTATACGTTTCTGCTGTCACAAAGTAACTCATGACTTCACTGTTCCTTGGACCGAAATATGTTTTTAAAAAATGGGTTGGTATGGTTCTAGTTGTCGGAAAGCAAGATTTTGGGATTTTTTATGGTTGTTCATTTTTAGTAATTTCGATCAGACGTCCTGAGCTGGACGTATTCTCAACCCTTATGGAAACATAGTTTCATAATGGCAAAATTGCAAATTACTGATAAAATAAAATACTTGTCCTCGAATTGATATCATAATTTTCAGTGCTGCACGTAACTTACAATTAGATGATAACTTTTTTGATTCTTTTCCACTTTTTCAAGGTTCTCATGCGTCCCGTAGAAATGAATATTCCGAATCACCAATAAATACTTGTCCTCGAAATGATATCATAAATTTTAATGCTGCACGTAACTTCGATGGAAACTTTTTAAACTCATTTAGTCGATCCTCCTTTAGAATAAGATGAGAAAAATGGGTCATCGGTTTTAAAAATGTATCCTAGCGACATTTTTCGGTTATTTTTGTTCGCAATTATTTCGAGTGGTTTATTCAACATTTTTTCACATTCTATTTCAATTTTTTTCTACTTTACAAAATAATTACAAATTTATTTTTTTATTTTAAATACGTTTTCTACTAATTCGTAAATTTTTTTTCAATTGTGGTGAAATAATTTTCAGCAAGGTTCATGATTTTTTTTTATGGAATTTTTTTTCACAATTCTTATTTTATGGAAAATTTTTTTTCCACACTTGTTTCGATATCATCAGGAAAGAAGCAACCGTCAATGTACTTGTCCTGACCTTTTTTCCCCTAGAGGAACTTTTGGGTTTCATATCACGTCTTTTTTCTCAAAACTTCCTCAATCTTGTTTTGATAGCAAAAGGACTTTGGTTTGAATTTCTATAAGATACTTTGTTAGTACATTTTGAAAGATTCTATGCTGATAGTACAAACATGTCTAACGTTAACATTCTATATTGAAAACTTGTATTGTCAGTAATAAAATATATCACACTATCGAAAGCTACTATTTATTAGTAAAATATTCAAATTACCAGTGGTAAATGTTTAAAAGATCAATGTACGCCACGGATAGAGCATTAAAGTTGAATCTAAAGTTTTCACATAATTCAAGCTTCATACAACGCCATCTTGGTTGGTTCATTTTATTTCGAGTCCATCAGGGCTAGCGATGAAGATATTGTTGAGAAAAGGGCGATTGAAGTCGTCATCAACAATGAAAACGTACAATGAGAGGATTAAAAGGTAAAAATTACCATTACCGTAATAGAAACTGGAGACGACCTTGAATGTTCGGTAAATTTTACCTTGCCCACTTTATATTTGGATGAAATTAAAACCCCTAGGGAAAAAAAAGGTAGGGACAAGTACATTGATGGTCCCTCGTTTTCTGATGATATCAAAAAAGTATTAAAAAAATTCTATAAAAAACATCATGAACCTTACTGAAAGTGATTTCAGCTCAATTGAAAAAAAAATCATAATTCAGCAAAAAACATTATTGAAAAAATATAAAACTATAAATCTGTAATTATTTTGTAAAGTGAAAAAAATTCTAATGAACCGTGAGAAAATCTTAAATTCACCACTCGAAAACATTGCAGACGTAAGTAACCAAAAAATTTCGCTTGAAAACATTTTAAAAACCGATGCCCCACTCTTCTCATCTTATTAAAAAGGAGGAATGATCAAATGAATTGAAAAACTTTCTATCTAAGTTACGTACAGCATTAAAATTTATGATATCATTTCGAGGCCAAGTATTTATTGGTAATTCGGAATATTCATTCCTATGGGATGCATGAAGAACTTGAAAGAGTTCTACTAATAAATCTAAAAAGTTACCAAGTTACGTGCAGTACCAAAATTTATGATATCAACTCGAGGCCAAGTATTTATTTAGTAATTCGGAGTATTCATTCCTACGGGACGCATCAGAAACTTGAAAAAGTTCTGAAGAATCGAAAAAGTTACCATCGAAGTTGAGTCCAGCACTAAAAATTATCATATTATTTCGAGGAGAAGTATTTTATTGATATATCGCAATTTTAACATTATCAAGAGACTCGGTAGAGTCTCGGGACAAGTACATTGACAGCCCTGTCGTCTGCTGGCCCGAGGCTCGCCGAGACTATACTTTCTCGAAACAAAACTTTTCGCGGTGGTGGGGGTAAAATTGGCATGTCATTTTATTGAATTACGAAGCACAGAAGCAATTGAGGAACTCAAAAATTGAACTTTTAGCTAATTAAGAAATTCTCTTTCGATTGCGCCCAAAATCAGCATGATCGGTCGCGTAATTGCTGAGAAAAAACTTTGCACGGGCTCAAGATTATGCAAAAGTTACCAATACATTCAAGAATTTGACGTGTCTGTATACAACACCATGATAGGCCTCATCGCACGCCTCAAGACCCATTTTCATCAAAGTCAGTCTCCAGTGACAGCTGGAGAGAGAGAGAGAGAGAGAGCAATGACTACTACGTTCACACGGAACTCTTATTCCGGATTAATTAATCGGGTTTATTATGCCCGATATATATGTATATACACCCCATTATAACCAAATCGGAATAAGAGTGCCGTGTAAGCGTAGTGTATGACATCTACAACGGTTATTAACGGAGTTTTGACATAATCAAGTGCAGGACGTCCGAAAAATTTCGATTAATGGATTTAATAAAAATATTCAACGGAGATTCTGAGTGAAGTTCTGTAATGATAAAGTGCGAGATTAGCGAGTAAATTGGATAAATTGTGAAAAATAATGATCTCAGTATAAACTTTTGAACAGACTGGTAAGCATTTTTTTTTGTGATCCTGTGTATTCAAATCTCGCAGTGAACATATTCATCTACAAAATATAAAAATGCAAAATAAAATCAACAGTTATGGGTTATATTCACAAGCTAAAAGTGCGGATTGTAATTATATACAGTCTCCATAGGAGTTTATATGAACCAAAATATTTAAAAATTTTAGAAAAAAGAAGTGATATAATCGCAAAAATCCCCTCACGGGGAAAAAAAACGTGGACAAGTACATTGGTGGTCCCTTGTTTCCCTATGATATTAAAAAAAATCCAAAACGCCGCTTAGAAGAATACACAAAAAGTTACAAAATAAGTTAAGATCTGTTGAAATATACGTGGCAAAATACGGGAAGCTTTACTGCGTTTCAATAAATTTTCAAATACGGTTTGATGTTTATAGAAAAAATAATAAAGTTCGGAAATTCAACTATGTCACCAACCAAATTGCAAACGTAAAAAAATTAGATTGTGAAAAAATTCTGAATGAAGTACTTGGCGAGTTCGTGATCATGATCTATACACTACGCTAATTTCATGGAAAAATCCTCGCCAAGTACTTCGTTAAGAATTTTTTTTCAAATCTAATTTTTTTACGTTAGCAATTTGGTTGGTGACATAGTTGAATTTCCGAACTTTATTATTTTTCAATAAACATCAAACCGTATTTGAAAATTTATTGAAACGCAGTAAAGCTTCCCGTATTTGGCCACGTATATTTCAACAGATCTTAACTTATTTTGTAACTTTTTTTGTATTCTTCTAAGCGGCGTTTTGGATTTTTTTTAATATCATGGGGAAAACAAGGGACCACCAATGTACTTGTCCACGTTTTTTTCCCCGTGAGGGGATTTTAGAATTTTTGGTGTGTATGTATACGACACACAATGAAAGGCCTTTTGATGCTATCAAGTTTTCTGATTGGTCGCGACAGAGCTGCGTTCGAAAACTCGTGGTGCACACAGCTATATGTAATAACGTGGCCCTGTGTGGCCCTGTGGCTATATATCCTTCTGCACTGTGGCTATATATTCTTCTGAATAAGTACAAACAAAAAAAACAGTGCAGACGAGCGAGCGAAAAATGTCAGCTGATATTTCGAAGGGCCATATTGACGCGAGTGTGAGAGAGATAGCTGAAATAAGTTCATATTTTTCCTTTCCGCCCTTGACATTTTCGAGAAAATAACTGTTTACAAACTTGTTCTTTGTCGAACAACGAACGTTGGCTAACCATTTATTTGCCCGAGAATGCAAGGTTATGGGAGAAGAATGTATTGCAGGTTTGTCGTTTTACCGAGTCTGGACGAATGCTGTGATACAGCTTTGACAGCTCGTCATAACCTCACAAATTCGAATTTTCAGCTGGCATATTACCGACATGCTCCAATGACGGGAGAATATGCTTCATGAATGATGTGCTCCACATGTCTTGACCTATTTATTCCTACACCCACCATTTTATTCATTTATAGCAAGACTTACAATGCCGCAGGCATTGGATTAATCGCTAAGCGATAATATCTCTCAGGGAAATAAACTCTTGTCGCTGAGCGACATAAAAATCTTGTCGCTGAGCCACATGAATATCTTGTCGCTGAGGCAAATGAAAATCTTGTCGCTGTGAGGGCTCAGTGACATGAAAATTTTGTCGGTGAGCGACATGAAAATCTTGTCGCTGCGAGCGTTCAGTGACATGAAAATCTTGTCGCTGAGCGACATGAAAATCTTGTCGCTGCGAGGGCTCAGTGACATGAAAATCTTGTCGCTGAACCACATGAAGATTAATCGCTAAGCGATAATATCTCTCAGTGACAAAAAAATCTTGTCACTGAGCGCCATGAAAATCTTGTCGCTGAACCACATGAAGATTAATCGCTAAGCGATAATTCCTCTCAGTGACATAAAAATCTTGTCGCTGAGCGACATGAAAATCTTGTCGCTGCGAGGGCTCAGTGACATGAAAATCTTGTCGCTGCGAGGGCTCAGTGACATGAAAATCTTGTTGCTGAACCACATGAAGATTAATCGCTAAGCGATAATATCTCTCAGTGACATAAAAATCTTGTCGCTGAGCGACATGAAAATCTTGTCGCTGAGGCAAATGAAAATCTTGTTGCTGCGAGGGCTCAGTGACATAAAAATCATGTCGCTGAGCCACAAGAAAATGTTGTACATTCATCCCTTTTTGATAGTGATGCATTTTTTTCCTGCTAGAGGTCAAATTCAAAAAAAATTGTCCGAAAAAAAAAATTCTAAGAGAAATTCGGAAAAAAATCCAGGCGATTTATTGTTAGTATGAAAATACGCAACTTCTTGTATCTGTAAAATTTTCTATAAACCCTATCATTCTTGGGTTATATTGAATTTTTCAAAACTTTCTGTTTTTGGCCAAAAACGAAATAACTTTCGGGAAAAAAATCACAACAAATTTTTCAAAAGAGGAAGTTGGAGCTTTTGCATTGCATTCCAAGTTTTACATAGTAGAAGAAAAAAAAATCTCTTATATAGTGTGCCGAATCCGCGATGGTCGAAAAAAGGCATAAAAACGGTCGGGAATGAAAGTCCGTACAAAGCCAAAAAAAAAATCAATGGAAAAATATTTAAATAAGGCAAACTGGAGCCTGATCTATCCTTTTTGAAACGCCACTTTGGAAATTCGAATATCTTTCTTTTTGGCAGAGTTGTCTGGTGTATCTAATCGTTTGAGCGGTAGGGTACGAGTGGATCGACGAAACTAAACCAATTTAAACCATGGCGAAAGATTCACGAAGTATGTGATCATGAAAAAATGTAGGTTTCGGAGGAGTCAGAAAAAAAGAAGTGATATCCTAGCCAAAAATCCCCTCCACGGGGAAAAAAGCCTGGACAAGTCCATTTGTTCGTGACCCCAGTTTCCATTTGTTTTCACAGAAAAATCTAACCCCGCTAAAAAAAAAATTGAAACCTCCAATAAAATGAAAAATAGAAAAAAACCCTAGAAAAAAATAGCTCCTAAAAAATTGGAGAAAAACTCTAAAAAAAATTCAAGACAATTTAAAAAAAATACAATAAACGGGAAAATGGTAAAAAAAAAGTTGACGATTTTCGCTCAGCACTAAAAATTCTTGATATCCATAAAAGGACAAGTATTCCATTGATGGCTGAAAATCAATTAACGAGAAAAAGGGAAAACTCCCAAAAAGACATGGCACAAAAAAAAGAAACCCTTAAATACAAAATGGCGAATCGACAGAAAAAACTTCATACAAAAAATAATAAACTAAAGTTTGCCATCGCATGTTGAGCAGTTCAGCGGATACGCACAGAGAAAATATACTCTAGAAAAAGATCCTTCCATGACCGGTGTAACAGCTCCAAATATTGTACGTAAAATCTTATTATATTAAGAATTTGTAACTACTAGCTGATCAAGGTCCATTTTTTTATTCGATTGTTCGAAAATTGTGACGAAAATTGGTTTTAGGTACCTAAATATTTAACTATTGGGCCAGAGTAAGTGTTTTTCGGCATTTTTTTAAATTTTTTCAACGTTATTAGCCGATTAACACACAGAAAAAATCGTACTTCCACTACGGGTGGTAGCTTAAAGTGTTTGGCATATAATCAGCGATTTTTAGGAATTTTTTCAGATT
>JARBWI010000537.1:0-105680 GCA_037576405.1 Campoplex capitator | reverse complement strand
AAACAAACCCAAACAAACCCAAACAAACCCAAACAAACCCAAACAAACCCAAACAAACCCAAACAAACCCAAACAAACCCAAAACAAACCCAAACAAACCCAAACAAACCCAAACAAACCCAAACAAACCCAAACAAACCCAAACAAACCCAAACAAACCCAAACAAACCCAAACCCAAACAAACCCAAACAAACCCAAACAAACCCAAACAAACCCAAACAAACCCAAACAAACCCAAACAAACCCAAACAAACCCAAACAAACCCAAACAAACCCAAACAAACCCAAACAAACCCAAACAAACCCAAACAAACCCAAACAAACCCAAACAAACCCAAACAAACCCAAACAAACCCAAACAAACCCAAACAAACCCAAACAAACCCAAACAAACCCAAACAAACCCAAACAAACCCAAACAAACCCAAACAAACCCAAACAAACCCAAACAAACCCAAACAAACCCAAACAAACCCAAACAAACCCAAACAAACCCAAACAAACCCAAACAAACCCAAACAAACCCAAACAAACCCAAACAAACCCAAACAAACCCAAACAAACCCAAACAAACCCAAACAAACCCAAACAAACCCAAACAAACCCAAACAAACCCAAACAAACCCAAACAAACCCAAACAAACCCAAACAAACCCAAACAAACCCAAACAAACCCAAACCCAAACAAACCCAAACAAACCCAAACAAACCCAAACAAACCCAAACAAACCCAAACCCAAACAAACCCAAACAAACCCAAACCCAAACAAACCCAAACAAACCCAAACAAACCCAAACAAACCCAAACAAACCCAAACAAACCCAAACAAACCCAAACAAACCCAAACAAACCCAAACAAACCCAAACAAACCCAAACAAACCCAAACAAACCCAAACAAACCCAAACCCAAACAAACCCAAACAAACCCAAACAAACCCAAACCCAAACAAACCCAAACAAACCCAAACAAACCCAAACAAACCCAAACAAACCCAAACAAACCCAAACAAACCCAAACAAACCCAAACCCAAACAAACCCAAACAAACCCAAACAAACCCAAACCCAAACACTCGGGAAATGTGGTTTTAAACCCAAACATGAAATTAAACACAAACATTTTATTAAACCCAAACACGGCATTAAGCCCAAACATGTGTTTGGGTTTGTTCTCTCTCTATCTCTATCTCTATTGCTATCTGTCTCTTCTCTCTCTCTCTCTCTCTCTCTTCTGTCTCTAATTCTTCTCATTCCTCTTCCTCTGCCTATTCTGTCTCTTCCACCTCGTGTTTGGGTTTGTTTGGGTTTTTCTTTTAATCAGCATTTAGATGGCATTAAATAATTGTTTATTTATCATTTTTAAATATTAATATTATAAATATTTGATAATAAAAAATTGATTAATTTAAATAAATAATTAAATTTTTATTACAAATTATTAAATTAATATTTAATATTAAAATAATATTTAATATTAATAATAAAAAATTTATTATTAATAAAAAATTTATTATTAATAATATAAGCATTTGGGGGGAAGGCCGGAGGGCCGGGATGGCGAGTGGCCACGGAGAGGAAAAAAGGTGAAAAAGGAAGAGCAATGGGGAAAGAAAGTGAAAAAAAGTGAAGACAGAGGTCAAGGGAGAGGCAAAGGTGAGAAGGAGGATAAAGGAGTAGAAGGAAGTGACGGAAAAGAGGCGTATAGGAAGTGATAAAGAAAGAAAGTGAGGTTAAGGGACGGGCAAGAAAGGGGGACTGCGGAGAGAAGCGGGAGGAAGAAGAGGCACGCTGGCGACATGGACGGACAGTGGTGAGAGACCGAAACAGAGAGTCGGGAAAGATCGAGGAAGTTCGGCGAAGCACGAGTCGACGCAGAAGAGTCGGCGTCGAGTGCGCGAGGAGGAAAGAGGGAACAAGGAAGTGAAAAGAAAGAAAGTGAGACTAAGGGAAGGCAAGACAGGGGGCCTGCGGAGAGAAGAGAAGGAAGAGACAGGAGCGACAAGATGGAAAGTGGACAGAAAAGGAGGCGAAAAGCACGAAGGTGGCCGAGGAAAGACGAAAGACGAGCGGGAGCTATGAAAAGGCACGCTGGCGACACGGACGAACAGCGGAGAGTGAAGGAAAGGGAGAGTCGGGAAAGATCGTGGAAACCCGGAGAAGCACGAGTCGGCGAAGGAGAGTCGGCGTCGAGTGCGAGATAAGGAAGGAGGGAACGGAGGTAAGGAGAAGGAAGCAACAGGTGCCGGCAAGCAGTGAATGTCGAGACACGAAAGTGAAGAGAGTCAGAAAGCAAGTGAAAGTGAAAGAGGAAGAAAGAAAAGGAAAAAATGAGCAAAGAGAGGAAAGGTGCTAGGCAGGAGGAGGGAAACGAGTTGACCGAGGCAATTAAGGAGTTGTCAAGGGAAGTCAGAGGTTTCAAGGAGGAAATTGAAAGATGGAGGGTGGAGGAAAGGGAATCGAAAAAAGTGACGATGTGCACAGGACCGGAAGGAAGAGTGAAGCGGCTAGAGGAGATAGTGTTTAAAGGCGGGCCGACGAGCACGTGCAAAGGGGAGGAGGAGCGGGACGAAAGGAGGGAGTCAGGAAAAGAGCACGTGGAGGCAGTGTCGGAGGAGAGGAGAACAGAAGACCAGGAAAAAGAGGAAAGTGAAGAAGGAGGCGGAAGGGAGGACGACGAAGTGGCCGATATGGCAGAGAAGGTCGGGAAAAGAGGAACGGAAAGAGAGGTGGTAAGAGACGGAAGGGAAGGAAGAGGAAGACAAAAAAGAGCTGATACGCAGAAAAGGAGAGGTGGCGGATCTAGGCGTTCGGGTGAAGGAGGACAGGACTTGGTGGGAAAGGAAAACGGAGTTCGGGATAAGGGACAAAGCCACGGAAGAAAGGAGGAAAGGGAAAAAAGTGAGGATAGAAAGCAACGGCCTGACGATCGACGGAAAAAGGTGGACGTGGGAGGAGAAAGAGGAAAGATGGGAAGAAGAAGAAGAAGAGGAGGATAAGGGAGGGGAAGATGGCAAGGAGGAGGGGGGGATGGGGTGAAGGGAGAGAAGACAGAGGAAAAGAATCGAATGAACAAGAAGAAGGAGAGGGAAGAAGAGGGAAGGGAAGTAAGGGGGAAGGGGAAAAGGTCAAACAATGAACAAGAATGATGTTATGTAAGAGAGGAGGAGTAAGATTGTAAGAAGGGAGGAAAGATGTATGGAGGAGCGCCCAAACCCGAAAGGGAGGGGCGCGTGGACAGAAATAAACATACTACTACTATTAATAATATAAAAAATTTTAATAATTTTTAATATTCAAAATTATTTTTTTTATTTAACAATATTTTTATAGTTTAATCCAATTATTTACTAAAAAAAATTAAACAAATAAATTTTATTAAATTAACATTAATATTAATTTAATATTAAATTGTAATAATTAAATTAATATTAAATTTTAATAATTAAATTAATATTAAATTAATATTAATTAATTAAATTAATTTAAATTTTTTTTAAAATAAAATAATTAAAATTATATTAATGTAAATTTTTAAAATCAATTTAATTAAATTCATTAAAAAATTTTAAACAATAAATTATACTCAATTTTAACCACCTTAATTTTTATAAATTAACTACTTAATTTTTTTAAAAATTAAAATTAAAATCAAAATTTATATATAATTTTTTTTTTTTATTTATTTTATTTTTAATAAAAAATAATTTTTTTAAGAAAAAACCTTAATATAATTTTTCTTAATATAATATAATCGGAGCGTTCAATGCATATAAATTTCCTCGAATTACGAGCAGCGTGTTTCGGATTTAAATGCTTTGCGAAACATTTAGGGAACGTAGATATACTTCTCGGGATAGATAATACTACCGCCATTTTCTACATCAATAGGATGGGAGGCGTGCAGTACGTTAAATTGAATAATATAACGCAAGAAATCTGGCGATGGTGTGAAGAACGAAATATTTTTATTTTTACATAATATGTAAGTTTGAAAGAGAATTTCATTGCCGACGCAGAATCACGAGAAACAGAATCAGAAATAGAATACGAATTAGAAAGTGAAGCGTTCGAAAAAATCGTAACGGTATTTGGAAAGCCAAGGATTGACTTATTTGCTAGTCGTATAAACACGAAGTGTGAAGAATATTTTTCGTGGTTCAAGGATCCAAACTCAATAGCAACAGATGCATTTACGAAATCGTAGAAAAAAATTTCTACGAGTCGTGCGCCAAAATTGTAACCCTCCAAAAAAATACAAAAAACGACCATGTTTCAAAGCGTGTACCGGGCTCAAAAAAAATCCTAAAAATTTATTGCAGGAAGAGAAATGAAGGTTAATATGTCCTTTTTGAAATGCCGCTTGGAAAATTAAGCTATCATCATTTTTGAAAGCGGGAGGAAACTTTTTGTGTAGCTCGGTATGAGGACAAGTGTTTCCAAACTTTTGGACGGTAGTGTATTTAAAACCAAATGTTAAGTTGTTGACATCGTGTGACAGGGAACCTCATCCGCTATGGAAACACCTTACCCTAGTGGCCGGACGATTATCAGGGAAGGATTCGAACAAAGACAGACGTCAGATGCAACTATCGCAATAATGATGGCATCGTTAAGCGAATCGTCATTAAAACAATACGATTCTGTGTTGAAGAAGTGGTGGATCTTCTGTAGTGCAAATTCCATCGATCCATTTACAAATTCAACACAAGACATACTCGCTGGTCTAACGGATGCGTTCGAGAAAGGTGCTTCACACGGCACGTTAAATTGTTTACGCTCAGCGATATCATTAATAGTAGGCGAGGAGATCTGACAACAACCAAATATTAAGAGGTTCTTCAAAGGCGTTTTTAACAAAAGACCATCTAAACCCAAATATGATTGCACTTGGGATCCCAAAGCTGTGATTGATTATTTGTCGTCGCAATCAAATATCGGGAATATTACACTCAAGGCATTATCCAAGAAACTTATTACTTTGTTGGCGTTAATCACGGGTCACAGGTTACAGATCTTCGTTTTAATAGATATAAGAAACATACGCAAAACGGCGAAATTCATTGAAATCAAAATACCTGATAGAGTAAAAACATCAGGGTCTAACAGAAAGCAGTCATGCCTAACTCTGCCGTTCTATTTGGAAAATAGATGAATTTGTGTAGCTTTGACACTGAAGAAGTATTTGGAGCATACAAGAAACATTCGTAAATACAGGAAATCCTTACTCATTTCGTTCAAGAAACCCTTTAAGGCAGTGACTTCTCAGACATTAAGCCGTTGGGTAAAAGAAACTCTAACCGAAAGCGGGATTGATACGAAAATATTTACCGTTTATAGCACTCGTCACCCCTCAACCTCAACGGCAAAAAGATATGCAGTTGATTTAGACATCATTATAAAAACGGCCGGATGGACAAGTGAGTCGGAAACATTTGCAAAGTTTTATGACCGAGAAGTAATGGGAGATCGCGGTGTGTTTGCGGAAGCAACTCTAAAATCAGCATAAGAATATCAGAGGACAATTGTCAAGTTCGATATCGGTTAACCTGTTGTAAACCAATAAAATTAAAAATAAATAGGCTAAATCTCTATTATTTTTTCTTCCAGTATAAGAGGTACCGTAACTGAACTTTAAACATCTACAATCATTGATCACGAGGAAGAGGCGTGAAATACAATTGATGATTAAACGAACTTACCAAGTGAAGTTCGATTATAATTGTATGAGCGCCTCTTCCAAAGTGATCAATCCCGCCCTGGAACCCAGGTCTATATTACAATTAGACCTATTTACCCGAGGAGTTACGGTAAGGCCACGTCAGAAACGTGGCACAGCTTTGAAGAATGAGACATGAAACAACGACGACAGCGGAGGCGGTGGTCGTGTTTTTTGTTTTTCAGCTTTAAAAATAGTGGACACTCTGGGACAGAGGGCGGTACTACAATCATTGATCACTTCGGAAGAGGTGCTCATACAATTATGATCGAGCTTCACTTGGTAAGCTCGTTTAATCATCAATGGTTTTCAGGTTAAAAAAATAAGGTGATAAGGATCACGAGTGTCAATGTTGACGGGAATTTTTTTAAATTTAATTTTCGGTTAGAGTTATCAGGGACAATTTTTTTCAATTAAAAGCGACGGTTATGAGATTGAGAAAAATTGTTAAAATGGAGAAAGTAAAAACTAACGGAATCTATATTTATTTTTCATTCATGATTTTTGGTTAGTCATATTTGAGATCGAGACTTCTTTCTAAAGATTGAAGATTCAAACCAGGTATGTGAGTATGACTAGCTGCAAAATCAAAGTGGCATGTTTCGGTTATCGTTTGTTCGGAATTTCGGCATCGTTATAAGTTAAATTCGTGAACGGTTTTTTGTATCGGTTAAGATCAGTTAAAAACGTATACGTGCGATTACCCTTTACCCCCCCCCCGCCATCCCTTTCAAAAGTAATTTCTTATAGAAAAATCGACTTCAAAAAAAAACCTCTTATAAAAAACCGAAACCCTGTAATAACTCGTGCCTATAAATATCTCTCAACAAAAGATTATATCCTTCTAAAAATGTGCGGTGAATTAATAAAAAAAATCGAGTAACAGTTTTTTAAAATAACTACCTTAAATAAGCAACTCATGAAACATTATGAAGAACAATGTTAAATGCAATCGACCGAGAAAGTAAAACCAACAAAAACATGATCATTCAATTCCCACAAAAAGTTCAGTTTAAATAATACAAAAAGTTGTTAAATAAACCACGAAAAAACAGCATAGATGCTGTAAAAAAGTTGTGACTAGTCCATTTACTCCCACTGAATAATAGTTTTGAGTGACAACTTCACAAAAAGTAATTAAATGAATATAAATTTTGAAATCGTAAGCAGTCCAGTACATCAAAACCAATAAACAAACCCCCTAATCACAAACATACAAAAGTTAAGCGAAAAATAATTTCGACTGGAGTACTTTTTGTTAAGTTTTCTGAAATCTTGTGATGTTGTGAGTATAGACCTAGTTTTTCGATACTCGGAACTATTATTCGGCGAAAGTAAATGTACTTGTCTCAACTTTTTTACAGCATCTATGCTGTTTTTTCGTGATTTAACTTTGTAACCTAACATACATGACCCATTATGGAAATTTTTTTCACGAACTTACCAGTCAAACCGTCCAATTCCGATTGATTAATCACTCGGTTGAGATTTTCGGCGTTATTTTTTTTCTTTTTTATTACGAGTGATAAGCGTTCCTTTACGGTCCACAATCCTTCGACGAGGTGATTCAATCGAAGTCTCATCGTTCTGGCTTGCAGCGCTTGCAGACACGAATTTTGCTCGAAAAACATGTTAGGAAAATTTGGAACTAAGCACACCCGTCCATTTTCATCAGGGTCTGGTATATCTTCCAAAGTATGAACCGGTTCTTGCTCATTGGTCTTTTTCAACTCCTTTATGATTTTGTTTGCCGCTGCATCAACAATCTTTTGTAGAAGTTTTCCAATATTTGCAACGCTTTCTTTGTCCAAATTTTCATGCTTTCGGAATTTTTTACGAGCACTAACCTTATTTCAATGTTCAAATCATATATAAGTTATTGATTAGTACCTTGTTGAGAAACGTTATGCTTTTCAAAAATATTATATTTTTTTCAGGCCATCATCCCCAAGACCTTTTGGGTACTAATTATTTCTGATTTGCAATCTCAAACACAGATATTTTTATTTGAGGCATTGTTTTGTGCTTTATTATATGTGTTATAAGTATTTCAACTTTCCAAGGCCCGGAACTTTGGTGTCAGTGCTTCCAAAAAAATTGTTCAAAGTCGTACCTCAATAATATATTGATCTCCAAATTATATTATACTAGCTGTGTTGGGAGGCTTCGCCCGCGAGACGTCTAGATTTCAATTTCAAAAACACTATTTTGTTGGTTTTTTAATTAATTACTTTGAAATTTTTGAATATTTTTGAATTATTTATTATTAAGGTAGTTGGGAAGAGTTGAGTTGCACCGTTGACCATCTACTTTTTTGTATGAAATGGAAAGAAAATTATCTTTTTGTCTTGGAAAAATTTAAAATCTCTTTATCGCATAGTTTTCAAGATATTCGTTTTTAAAAATACATTGCAAGCATAGGGGAGTGCAGACGACAACACAGGTTAGAACTTTTAGTACGAGAATACTCAAAGATTTCACCGTTGACCTACAAAAAAAAATTATTGCTCTAATCTACGATATGTGAAGAATAGTTAACGAAAAATTTGGAGTAAAAATTATTTTAATTTTCTCATGAAAATTTTTTTTTAGAGGGGCGAGGCATTTTTTTTATTGGTTTTATCACCATCTTCACGACATTCTAATTGCAAATTAAATCTCTTACTTTTTTTTATACGTTTTTTTTTTTTACGAAAATTTTTTTTTAGAGGGGCGAGGCATTTTTTTTATTGGTTTTATCACCATCTTCACGACATTCTAATTGCAAATTAAATCTCTTACTTTTTTTTATACGTTTTTTTTTCGTCAAAAAAAAAACCGTCTTTGGCTCTGAGGACCGCGTTGACGATTCATGGCATTCTCGCAATCAATTTATTGATTTGGGCTGCCTCCAGACTCACCCATGCATGTTGCAGTTTGTGCCACAAATCGCCAGCAGACGAAGAGCAGACCTCTCTGACTTTCCGATCAAGTTCCTTTCATAAAAGCTCGATCGGATTCAGATCGGGAGATTGTGGTGGCCAAATCATATTAACGAGGATGCCCTTTTTTTCCTTCGTCTCCAAATAACCTCAACAAAGACCAGAGCTGTGTTTCGGATCGTTGTCCTGTCACAACAGGACATTGTCGCAACAGGACAACGATCCGAAACACAGCTCTGGTCTTTGTCGAGGTTATTTGGAGACGAAGGAAAAAAAGGGCATCCTCGTTAATATGATTTGGCCACCACAATCTCCCGATCTGAATCCGATCGAGCTTTTATGAAAGGAACTTGATCGAAAAGTCAGAGAGGTCTGCCCTTCGTCTGCTGGCGATTTGTGGCACAAACTGCAACATGCATGGGCGAGTCTGGAGGCAGCCCAAATCAATAAATTGATTGCGAGAATGCCACGAATCGTCAAGGCGGTCCTCAGAGCCAAAGGCGGTTTTTTTGACGAAAAAAATCGTATAAAAAAAGGTAAGGGATTTAATTTTCAATTAAAATGTCGTGAAGATGGTGATAAAACCAATTAAAAAAATGCCTCGCCCCTCTAAAAAAAAATTTTCATGAGAAAATAAAAATAATTTTTACTCCAAAAGTAGGAGAAAAAAAAATGTCGAAAAAAAATTCTGAAATAATTCTACCAGGTCTATCATAATGTCATGCAACTTTCCACCCTCATGATATTTTCTCCAATCTCCCGCCGTTTTCAAGATACGCCGAATTTAATAAAACTCTCAATTTTCGTCAAAAATTAAAATATTTTTGTGAAAAAAAATCGCACGATACTTTTTCAAAAACGAAAATGCAGCGTTTGATATCCCCTTTGAAACTATGATAAATAAAATTGTACGCAAAAATTTCTAGTGGATGGGCAGCCCATCTCCGAAGCTGAAAAAATCGTCGAAAAACTGCCCTGTTCAAAAGCGTGTGGAGACTATAAAAAAAATTGAAAAAAATTATCCAAAATAGGCACAGTGAAGCTAAAACTGTCCCCTTCAAAACGGCGCTTATTAAATCCTCTTACGACCTTTTTCCACTGAGATATGAAACTCATACCGAGGCTCAAAATTTCGATGGGTGAACCCATACTTTTGAGCGGGAGTGTATATCGCTCAAGTATGGAGCAACGCCCATCCTAAATCACCAACCGATCTCAACCCAATCGATTTCGGATGGTGTGAAAACGAGGGCCGATTGCAGTATTCGTGGTTCTCTGGAGAGCAGCTTCCTGAATTGAGCGACGTGGTTCTGGACGACGAATCAACATCCTCAACAGGTATATATCGTTAATGTGGCTTTTGCTGTTGCATTCTTATCGATTTTTAATGACAATCATTTTATAGATGAAGACGTTCAAGATTTGCCGAGCGACTTGGAGAGCGACTTTGACGACGACGATTCCGAGTCCGACTACGAATAAAAAATTAAATTCCTATGACTTTCAATAAACAATATTTTGTCAATTCCATCCAAGTTCCTTTTTGTACTAATTATGTACCTCCCTCCAATTCCGGTCTACGGATTCAGGTAAATTCGGGTAAACGGAGTATCGAAAACTTTTCTGATAGAGAAGGTGCTACACTATATTTTTCTGAAATTCATTTTTTTCTACATCTGGACAACTTATTTTATCATATCGAACAATTTTCAGACATATTGCTATAAAACGCATCAGTAAATGTTGTTTAAATTTTTAAAACGGTCTCGAAATGTAATGCGACAACATTTTCTTCTGAAAAATATTTTGTTAGCATCACCTGACGCACATTTACTTATAAACAAGATTTTCAGACGTATTGCTATGGGTTTTTTTTTTAGTCTCATTTTTAATTTTTTTAAGTGATCCTCCAGGTTCGGGCGACACTATTAACGTCTGAAAAATATGTTTCCGGTATCTTGGAGCTATCATTCAACTACCTTCCAATAATCAGACGTATTGCTATAAAACATGTCGGCTAAATTTTTTGACATTTTTGAAAATTCGGTCAGGTCAAACGCTAAGCGGAAAATTTCTGATATGGGTATTTTTGAGTTCAGGACAATCGGGGCTATCGATTTGATGCAGTTTTGGTCCGATTGCTATAAGACAAAAATTTTTGTCGTGGGCTCTCGTACTATAAATATCGAAAGTTTGTTAAACGACAAACATAGTTTCATTGATGATGTTTGATGTCATGAAATAATTGTCGTAATCGATCCAGCTGATTTCCAATGAAAAGCGGTACAAGATTTTTTAGCGAACAGATTTATATACACTACCGTCGGAAAGTTTCCGGACAAAAGTAGAAAAAAGTTCCCACACTCTTTTTCATGTTATTCCGTCGATAACGTAGATAAATTAATTTAATAAACGGCATTTTGAAGGAGAAAAATCTTATTTCATGTTGCTAATTTTGAAAAAATTTTGCGATTTTTTTTACGACTAGAACGTAATTTTGAAAACGATCATTTTTCGTATTTTTTTTTTTATTTTTACAGAGCAACCGCGTTTTGAGGAGCATTTTTTTTATTTTCTTTGACCGGATCTTGAAAAGGCAAAACTCAAGCGTCAATTTCGTTTTTTTTAAATCCGTTACGATTTTTTTTCAAGTTATCATGTTTTTGGCGAAATAAGACAAAACTCAGAAATTCCTGCGTAACATGAAAACTATGACAATTAGAAAAAAATCTGAAAGGAGTGAAAAGTTGCCTCTGAGATTGTCCTAGTCACTCGATTTTTTCCACATTTTTTTTCGAATTTTTTTTTTTTCATTGATTTCAGTCGAACTCCAGGTCTATTAATTCCGTAATTTGAAGACTATGAGTTTTTTGACCAAAAGTCCAAGTACAAAAAAGTTTTATTCCTTCATTTTAAACGTTTTGGAATTTTTTCAGAATTTTTTTATCCGACGATGCTGACGATGCTGATAAACATCGTCGGAGAATAAAGTATTTTCTACAGTGCAATTTTCGGGATGTTTGAAAACTCATAACTCGGATCCAAGCTCGATTCCCTAGTTGAAATTTTCAGGGCTTCTTTGGGACATATCAAAGCAACTTTCCTGTAAATTCAAGGCAATCGAAGTTTGGAGTAAAAAATTATAGCTATCTAAACATAGCGATTTTTGAAAAATCGATCATCTTTGGATGGCTCTACAGTGACGAAATCGAAGCAATCAGGGGAAATTAGGGCAGATATGAACAGAATACACCCTCACGATAAGAAAACAGCCGTTATTTGTCCCTCCCTTCAGCAACTGGTAGGTTTGAGAGAATTTTAAAAACAGGTTCAATTTTGGTGATTCAGTGGTTTAGTTGATAGCTTCCAGCCGAGCTGGATTTGAGTTTATTACTAATGTCACGTCCGGAAGGGGCGTGAAGGAAAGGTTCGGGTGTTTGAGCGTCGAGCGGTAAACGCTATGTCCCATAGACTTTTCCGTGCAGTAGTATACGCAGTGCGTTTTTATATATATTGACTCGTTAGAGTATGGTGGGCGCACACTGATAGACCTCGAGAAGTCTTGCTTATATCTGATTGCGACTGAGGAAAGGATATTAAGGTAGCGAGTAAAGAGATCTAGGATTCTTTATACACTCTTTAATGAAGTAAATTGTTAGTAAAATACAATGTTCGAATACAATAGAGGGATCTAGGATTCTCTATGGATTCGTAATATAAATGGGTGTTAGTAAATTACACTTGAAGAATACAAACTTGATAAAATAAATGTTAAGTACTTTACCGGAGAGGTGTCTTGGAATATCTTTGGTTCGTAGTAGCTTACTTGGTCTTGGTTGAATTGAATCGAGTATGGAATTATTCTAAGTCCCGAAAGACTGAGATGAAAATGATCAAAAATATTCTAAGTCCAAATCTGAATTTAAATACTTTAACACTTTGACTTCTGGACTCGACTCGCTCTCTTCTACAGAAGACCCGGAGTTCGGTCAGAGTTTAAGTATAAGACGGCTAACCGAATGACAACCGAACTACTGCTAACAGTATAAACGTGACTCTAGGTACGGAACGGAATGCGAGGCGCGATGAAAAATCTCGGCCTTTTATAGGGCTGATTTCGGAAGTAGAGGGGAAGTTCACTTCCTTAAAAGGAAGTGTTTTTAAGCCTTTGCCCTCTTAGATCTAGTGCAGGGGAAATGGTTGCATCAGTTTTGGTGTATCGGTTCGAGGAGTGTTGCTAGGGCTCAAGATTTATGACCTATGCGCCCGGCTGCAAGGGATCGTTGCTGGCTTGTTGGTGTTTACAGAAATTTGGGTATTTGACACATGTGTGTGTTTATTTGTGTAGCGCGTGTCAGAGTAAATGACCCGAATGCTAGAGGCTACTATAAGGCGTTGAGTCGAGGGTTTTATGAAGGCGAATGCTTGGAGCTCGTGGTTTCATGGTTAGGTAGAATTACTAGAGATAAAATAAAAACAAAAATTTACGTCGGTTGTGACACCTCCCCACTTAGATTAGGCACCGTCCTCGGTGTCTACCAATTTATGCATATTGAATATTTTCAAATAGAATATATGCTTAAATGGTGAGATAAATTGCAAATTTTGTTTTTCGTTGCCTGGTATGGACTTCGCATCTCGTAGGGATGTATAGAAGAATATCGAGGGATTAGGTATAGGAAGTTTTGGGAACCGTTTCGTCAGTCATATACCTCTTTTACTGGCTTTAGACGGCATATAGTATTTTGCGATGTTAACGAAATATATGTATGTGTATATTTATTGAAACGTTTCATGATTTTTGAACATTGGTTAGTTGTTCAAAAATCGAAACTTAGGATTTTTGAGATCCTCTTCTCTCTCGTGGAGAGGTGTGCAGGTTCGTGCACTGACCGGCGAGGTCTTTGCTGGGAGTGGGAGTCACCTTCCGATTTCCCCGTCTTGCCCATCGAGGAGATAACTCGAACTCGGAAAGCAAGAACGACGATTTCGTCCGGATCATGAGCAAATAGTGCTCCACTGTTAGCGCCTCCTTCTATACGCCATAGGGCTTAGCCTCACTACGGCGTCTCTAAGGACAGCGAACTTCTCGTGACGAAATCGGGCTAGGCCTCGCTATTTCGTCACCGTACTTTAATTGTACGAGAAGCTAATTCCTCTATAGAGGTTTTCAGTGCTCCATTATTTCAATGTGTGTGAATTTTTGTGTGGGTAGGAATAAGGAGAAGGAGAATGGAAAGGTGAGGGAGCCTTATCGGCGTCCGGGTGATGCTCCGCTGACGCGAGAGCGCTCAGTCCGTCGCCCTCTGTCAGGATTTCTGTGAAACCAGAAATCGTGACAAGGTATAAGGCTGTCCCGTTACATTATATATATATATATATATATTTTTTTTTTTTTTTTTGAATGTCAGAGATTATTTTGACATGATATAACGTACATTATTATATTTCGTTTCTTTTGACGACACTGACTGATTTAGTGTCGGAGTTTTGAGCAATTTTATTTGCTACTGAACTGCCTGTGCCTTCGTTTGATTTTTGAGGTGTGTTTTCACGAAGTGCGATACGGTTAAGGTGTTGGATGGGGAGTGGTTCAGGTAAGTGAGATACTTAATCCTTCCATTCACGAATATAAAAGAGAAAAGAATTATTTAGTGTCATTCAGTATGCATAAATTTTCTTATATCTAGTGATAAAAGATGTTATATAATTATAATTATTGAATATAGTAATTGAGTAAATGTGTATATAATGGTGGTTAAATTAGAGTGTATAAATTAAAAATTATGTTCAGACAGCAGTCTGGGTGGAAGTTTCGTGAATAAAAACCGGGTGGGGTTGGCGAGTTACGGTATCGTAGATGGGTTCTGCTCGTCTATTAGAAGGTACTTCTTCTGGCAGGTCGTCTTCATAGTCTACTGGTGGTGGTGCAGGTTTACAACATCTGGCAAAAAGCTTGTAGGCGCAGAGGAGAAGGTATCCCCGTAAGATGTAGGTCAGTAACCCGATAGCCAGAAGTATTTCTCCATATATAGTTATCGTTGTGTACAAGGCCTGTCCTCGTTGTTCTCGTTTGTGAAAGGCGATTTCTATGAGTTCTCGCTCTATCTCCTTCAGACTAGCGTCGAAGGCTAAAGCACCCGCAGAGTTTCGAGGTATGACCGAGGGTACGTAAGCTGAAGTGTCGATATCCTGGAGAGGCTTGTAGTGTGATATGTTGGGGGCGAGTCGTTTTATGTCTAGGTTGGCGACTGGTATGTAAGTTGATCGTATTTTTTGGTCGAGGGTTTGGGTTCCCGTAATTGTTACATAATGGGTTTTGGCGATACATCCTGTGCTCATTTTCAGGATTCCGCTTCCTTCTATTTCTGGGTTAAAGGTAACATCGTCGCAAAGGATTTGTATCCTTTCGGGTGCAGGTAATGAAAATAGCCAACCAGACATGTTATCCAATTGTTTCCAATGAGGGTTTTGTTTCTTCATCAGCTTGATCTCGCAGTCTTCATATGATCCATGTCCTCCATCCGTTAGTAATAGTAATTCGCAGTTTTGATGAGTTGCTACTTCGTATATAGGATATGTTGGAGTGCAGATTTGGTAGTCACGGAGGTGTTGGCATCTCGGAAGATCGTTTTCCGGGATGAGTGTGTACTTATCCAAATCTCTTCAAATAATTATGTGTGATGCTCGGGGCTGTACATATGCTGCTCCTTGACTATTATTTCCAAATTTTTGTGGTATAGGACAAGGATGAAGTTTGTAGAGGAGATATTTGGTTGGTTCGAGTAAAGGAATGTGCATGACGATTATAATTTTGTTATTGTGGTAGGAAGCTGATAAGCGGGAGATTCTTGACAGGGTCCCGGAATGAATTTCATCGAGTGGGATCGGGAATAGGTATTTAGGCTGGGTTTCAGTGAAGCTTTTGACGACGAGGTCCAATGTGGTAGGATTCAGAAGTTCTGGATGTAAGAATCATAATTTAATGAAATGGATTGCGTCTACGATGGCACGGAGGCTCTCGAGGTACGTCTCGGCGATGTTTCCAACGCTGTTTCTCCATTCCATGATGTTTTGTGTGTACATTATGATATCGGTAGTGTTGTGAAATATTTCTACTAGGTTGTTCCATTTTTCTCTATGTTCTTTTTCCATAGTGGACAATCGTTCGGAAACGTCGTGTAATTCTGATTTTATAATATGAGTTTGATTTCTTTCGATGATAGACATCTTCTTCTGATCTTGATAAAGCTTGTCGATCTCGGCATCGAAGTATTTGGCGTCGTCATCATTCAAGGTTCCGAAAAGGCTTTTGCTAACTGTTCCGACGAATCCAAAAAGGATGCTCCGTTTGCTTATTATTGGTTCAATGCCCTTTTGCTTCCGTATATAGAGAAGATATTTCTTGATGAGGGAACTTTTTAGCAGCAGATCTTCTTTGTTGATGTACGACTTACAGCGGTCCCCTAAGTATGGTAGGCAAGCGTGTTCCATTACTGGTATTTCGGAAAACGTTGGCTGATGATCCTCGAACGGTTTTAAATCCATGAAAGTCGTGATGCGCCAGTCAGTTCGTGTAAAGTGGACTTCATGTAGAGGTTCATAGTAAATGCCGGCCCGGTTGGTGATCGGTTCCACACCATATGTAACCGTCGGTACTGATGTCCAGACTTCCCTGAACCCAAGTATGAGGATAAGTATGGCCTTAAGGATACGCATTTTCGTCTAAAATAGAGAGTGTAGATGTGAGTTTGTGACATATTTCAAGTGATTTTCCTGGTTGTTAGGTAGGAGTGTTATTGGTGTTAGTTTCTTATGTGAATGTATACGTGTATACACACCACTCTCTTCTTTTTCTTTCTTTTTTTTTTTTTTTTTTTTAATGTCTTTCGTCTTCGATTTTATGTCTTGCAGATGTATGCATGAGAATATTTTTCAACTAATGGCGGGGATGCAAAATTAGTCTATTTTCTTCGGAGTGGGGTTGCGTTTTGGAGGGGGAAGAAAATTTTGTCAGTTCGTTTTTCTGAAGAGCTCGCCATTATTTCTTTGACCGTCGTCCAGACTGGTATCTTTTTAAAAATCTTTCTACTATATCCTTCTGAATTATTCAACATGGCTTTGGGAAGAAGAAGTTTTGCCCAAGCTTTTGGTGTAAGTATTTGCATTTTAAATATATTAACTGGTCTTAATAAATTAATCAATTTATTTTGTATAATGTTTCGTTTCAGGCTGCCCTCGGAGTCGTCTTCATCTCCGAAATAAAGCGGCGGAGGGAAGAAAAACGAATTCTATTCGGTATAAGAACCAACCTATACTATATTGCTGAGAACATTAAACTGATAATAAGTCGCATATAAGGAAGTTATCGAGTTTATTCACGTACACAATTTGATTCGGTAGCCCTTTAGATTATATTGCAATGACGGCATTTTTTACTCTTCGATTCTTCTAGCGGGAAAATTCTATTCGACATAAGAAACAACCTATATTATTGCTGAGAACATTATACTGAAAATACGTCGCATTTCAAGAAATTTTCGAGTTCATTCGCGGACACAATTTGATCCGGTTAAAATCATTAAACGTTGAGTATGACATCAGCGTTTCCTGGAATTCAAAGTAAATTTTTTTTCTTATATTAAGAGACGTGGTAGCGGCTGGTTTACTGTTCAATAATTTCAACTTTTTCTTTGATTTTTATTTGAATGAGCAATTTGAATAAAAAGTGATGGGCCGGACAAGTACTTTTAACACGTATTTAAACATAATTTGTACCGATCCAATTGACGTCAAATGTTGTGAATGATATCAGGGGATTCTTAAAGTACGGGACGAATCGATTTTCTTATAAGTCTCTACCACCATAAAGTAACAAATGACTTCCCCTTCGATGTGATTTTTTTGAATCAGCCATTTTACCAAAAAGTCATGGGCAGAAAGATTTCTTATACGTTTCTGCTGTCACAAAGTAACTCATGACTTCACTGTTCCTTGGACCGAAATATGTTTTTAAAAAATGGGTTGGTATGGTTCTAGTTGTCGGAAAGCAAGATTTTGGGATTTTTTATGGTTGTTCATTTTTAGTAATTTCGATCAGACGTCCTGAGCTGGACGTATTCTCAACCCTTATGGAAACATAGTTTCATAATGGCAAAATTGCAAATTACTGATAAAATAAAATACTTGTCCTCGAATTGATATCATAATTTTCAGTGCTGCACGTAACTTACAATTAGATGATAACTTTTTTGATTCTTTTCCACTTTTTCAAGGTTCTCATGCGTCCCGTAGAAATGAATATTCCGAATCACCAATAAATACTTGTCCTCGAAATGATATCATAAATTTTAATGCTGCACGTAACTTCGATGGAAACTTTTTAAACTCATTTAGTCGATCCTCCTTTAGAATAAGATGAGAAAAATGGGTCATCGGTTTTAAAAATGTATCCTAGCGACATTTTTCGGTTATTTTTGTTCGCAATTATTTCGAGTGGTTTATTCAACATTTTTTCACATTCTATTTCAATTTTTTTCTACTTTACAAAATAATTACAAATTTATTTTTTTATTTTAAATACGTTTTCTACTAATTCGTAAATTTTTTTTCAATTGTGGTGAAATAATTTTCAGCAAGGTTCATGATTTTTTTTTATGGAATTTTTTTTCACAATTCTTATTTTATGGAAAATTTTTTTTCCACACTTGTTTCGATATCATCAGGAAAGAAGCAACCGTCAATGTACTTGTCCTGACCTTTTTTCCCCTAGAGGAACTTTTGGGTTTCATATCACGTCTTTTTTCTCAAAACTTCCTCAATCTTGTTTTGATAGCAAAAGGACTTTGGTTTGAATTTCTATAAGATACTTTGTTAGTACATTTTGAAAGATTCTATGCTGATAGTACAAACATGTCTAACGTTAACATTCTATATTGAAAACTTGTATTGTCAGTAATAAAATATATCACACTATCGAAAGCTACTATTTATTAGTAAAATATTCAAATTACCAGTGGTAAATGTTTAAAAGATCAATGTACGCCACGGATAGAGCATTAAAGTTGAATCTAAAGTTTTCACATAATTCAAGCTTCATACAACGCCATCTTGGTTGGTTCATTTTATTTCGAGTCCATCAGGGCTAGCGATGAAGATATTGTTGAGAAAAGGGCGATTGAAGTCGTCATCAACAATGAAAACGTACAATGAGAGGATTAAAAGGTAAAAATTACCATTACCGTAATAGAAACTGGAGACGACCTTGAATGTTCGGTAAATTTTACCTTGCCCACTTTATATTTGGATGAAATTAAAACCCCTAGGGAAAAAAAAGGTAGGGACAAGTACATTGATGGTCCCTCGTTTTCTGATGATATCAAAAAAGTATTAAAAAAATTCTATAAAAAACATCATGAACCTTACTGAAAGTGATTTCAGCTCAATTGAAAAAAAAATCATAATTCAGCAAAAAACATTATTGAAAAAATATAAAACTATAAATCTGTAATTATTTTGTAAAGTGAAAAAAATTCTAATGAACCGTGAGAAAATCTTAAATTCACCACTCGAAAACATTGCAGACGTAAGTAACCAAAAAATTTCGCTTGAAAACATTTTAAAAACCGATGCCCCACTCTTCTCATCTTATTAAAAAGGAGGAATGATCAAATGAATTGAAAAACTTTCTATCTAAGTTACGTACAGCATTAAAATTTATGATATCATTTCGAGGCCAAGTATTTATTGGTAATTCGGAATATTCATTCCTATGGGATGCATGAAGAACTTGAAAGAGTTCTACTAATAAATCTAAAAAGTTACCAAGTTACGTGCAGTACCAAAATTTATGATATCAACTCGAGGCCAAGTATTTATTTAGTAATTCGGAGTATTCATTCCTACGGGACGCATCAGAAACTTGAAAAAGTTCTGAAGAATCGAAAAAGTTACCATCGAAGTTGAGTCCAGCACTAAAAATTATCATATTATTTCGAGGAGAAGTATTTTATTGATATATCGCAATTTTAACATTATCAAGAGACTCGGTAGAGTCTCGGGACAAGTACATTGACAGCCCTGTCGTCTGCTGGCCCGAGGCTCGCCGAGACTATACTTTCTCGAAACAAAACTTTTCGCGGTGGTGGGGGTAAAATTGGCATGTCATTTTATTGAATTACGAAGCACAGAAGCAATTGAGGAACTCAAAAATTGAACTTTTAGCTAATTAAGAAATTCTCTTTCGATTGCGCCCAAAATCAGCATGATCGGTCGCGTAATTGCTGAGAAAAAACTTTGCACGGGCTCAAGATTATGCAAAAGTTACCAATACATTCAAGAATTTGACGTGTCTGTATACAACACCATGATAGGCCTCATCGCACGCCTCAAGACCCATTTTCATCAAAGTCAGTCTCCAGTGACAGCTGGAGAGAGAGAGAGAGAGAGAGCAATGACTACTACGTTCACACGGAACTCTTATTCCGGATTAATTAATCGGGTTTATTATGCCCGATATATATGTATATACACCCCATTATAACCAAATCGGAATAAGAGTGCCGTGTAAGCGTAGTGTATGACATCTACAACGGTTATTAACGGAGTTTTGACATAATCAAGTGCAGGACGTCCGAAAAATTTCGATTAATGGATTTAATAAAAATATTCAACGGAGATTCTGAGTGAAGTTCTGTAATGATAAAGTGCGAGATTAGCGAGTAAATTGGATAAATTGTGAAAAATAATGATCTCAGTATAAACTTTTGAACAGACTGGTAAGCATTTTTTTTTGTGATCCTGTGTATTCAAATCTCGCAGTGAACATATTCATCTACAAAATATAAAAATGCAAAATAAAATCAACAGTTATGGGTTATATTCACAAGCTAAAAGTGCGGATTGTAATTATATACAGTCTCCATAGGAGTTTATATGAACCAAAATATTTAAAAATTTTAGAAAAAAGAAGTGATATAATCGCAAAAATCCCCTCACGGGGAAAAAAACGTGGACAAGTACATTGGTGGTCCCTTGTTTCCCTATGATATTAAAAAAAATCCAAAACGCCGCTTAGAAGAATACACAAAAAGTTACAAAATAAGTTAAGATCTGTTGAAATATACGTGGCAAAATACGGGAAGCTTTACTGCGTTTCAATAAATTTTCAAATACGGTTTGATGTTTATAGAAAAAATAATAAAGTTCGGAAATTCAACTATGTCACCAACCAAATTGCAAACGTAAAAAAATTAGATTGTGAAAAAATTCTGAATGAAGTACTTGGCGAGTTCGTGATCATGATCTATACACTACGCTAATTTCATGGAAAAATCCTCGCCAAGTACTTCGTTAAGAATTTTTTTTCAAATCTAATTTTTTTACGTTAGCAATTTGGTTGGTGACATAGTTGAATTTCCGAACTTTATTATTTTTTCAATAAACATCAAACCGTATTTGAAAATTTATTGAAACGCAGTAAAGCTTCCCGTATTTGGCCACGTATATTTCAACAGATCTTAACTTATTTTGTAACTTTTTTTGTATTCTTCTAAGCGGCGTTTTGGATTTTTTTTAATATCATGGGGAAACAAGGGACCACCAATGTACTTGTCCACGTTTTTTTCCCCGTGAGGGGATTTTAGAATTTTTGGTGTGTATGTATACGACACACAATGAAAGGCCTTTTGATGCTATCAAGTTTCTGATTGGTCGCGACAGAGCTGCGTTCGAAAACTCGTGGTGCACACAGCTATATGTAATAACGTGGCCCTGTGTGGCCCTGTGGCTATATATCCTTCTGCACTGTGGCTATATATTCTTCTGAATAAGTACAAACAAAAAAAACAGTGCAGACGAGCGAGCGAAAAATGTCAGCTGATATTTCGAAGGGCCATATTGACGCGAGTGTGAGAGAGATAGCTGAAATAAGTTCATATTTTTCCTTTCCGCCCTTGACATTTTCGAGAAAATAACTGTTACAACTTGTTCTTTGTCGAACAACGAACGTTGGCTAACCATTTATTTGCCCGAGAATGCAAGGTTATGGGAGAAGAATGTATTGCAGGTTTGTCGTTTTACCGAGTCTGGACGAATGCTGTGATACAGCTTTGACAGCTCGTCATAACCTCACAAATTCGAATTTTCAGCTGGCATATTACCGACATGCTCCAATGACGGGAGAATATGCTTCATGAATGAATGTGCTCCACATGTCTTGACCTATTTATTCCTACACCCACCATTTTATTCATTTATAGCAAGACTTACAATGCCGCAGGCATTGGATTAATCGCTAAGCGATAATATCTCTCAGGGAAATAAACTCTTGTCGCTGAGCGACATAAAAATCTTGTCGCTGAGCCACATGAATATCTTGTCGCTGAGGCAAATGAAAATCTTGTCGCTGTGAGGGCTCAGTGACATGAAAATTTTGTCGGTGAGCGACATGAAAATCTTGTCGCTGCGAGCGTTCAGTGACATGAAAATCTTGTCGCTGAGCGACATGAAAATCTTGTCGCTGCGAGGGCTCAGTGACATGAAAATCTTGTCGCTGAACCACATGAAGATTAATCGCTAAGCGATAATATCTCTCAGTGACAAAAAAATCTTGTCACTGAGCGCCATGAAAATCTTGTCGCTGAACCACATGAAGATTAATCGCTAAGCGATAATTCCTCTCAGTGACATAAAAATCTTGTCGCTGAGCGACATGAAAATCTTGTCGCTGCGAGGGCTCAGTGACATGAAAATCTTGTCGCTGCGAGGGCTCAGTGACATGAAAATCTTGTTGCTGAACCACATGAAGATTAATCGCTAAGCGATAATATCTCTCAGTGACATAAAAATCTTGTCGCTGAGCGACATGAAAATCTTGTCGCTGAGGCAAATGAAAATCTTGTTGCTGCGAGGGCTCAGTGACATAAAAATCATGTCGCTGAGCCACAAGAAAATGTTGTACATTCATCCCTTTTTGATAGTGATGCATTTTTTTCCTGCTAGAGGTCAAATTCAAAAAAAATTGTCCGAAAAAAAAAATTCTAAGAGAAATTCGGAAAAAAATCCAGGCGATTTATTGTTAGTATGAAAATACGCAACTTCTTGTATCTGTAAAATTTTCTATAAACCCTATCATTCTTGGGTTATATTGAATTTTTCAAAACTTTCTGTTTTTGGCCAAAAACGAAATAACTTTCGGGAAAAAAATCACAACAAATTTTTCAAAAGAGGAAGTTGGAGCTTTTGCATTGCATTCCAAGTTTTACATAGTAGAAGAAAAAAAAATCTCTTATATAGTGTGCCGAATCCGCGATGGTCGAAAAAAGGCATAAAAACGGTCGGGAATGAAAGTCCGTACAAAGCCAAAAAAAAAATCAATGGAAAAATATTTAAATAAGGCAAACTGGAGCCTGATCTATCCTTTTTGAAACGCCACTTTGGAAATTCGAATATCTTTCTTTTTGGCAGAGTTGTCTGGTGTATCTAATCGTTTGAGCGGTAGGGTACGAGTGGATCGACGAAACTAAACCAATTTAAACCATGGCGAAAGATTCACGAAGTATGTGATCATGAAAAAATGTAGGTTTCGGAGGAGTCAGAAAAAAAGAAGTGATATCCTAGCCAAAAATCCCCTCCACGGGGAAAAAAGCCTGGACAAGTCCATTTGTTCGTGACCCCAGTTTCCATTTGTTTTCACAGAAAAATCTAACCCCGCTAAAAAAAAAATTGAAACCTCCAATAAAATGAAAAATAGAAAAAAACCCTAGAAAAAAATAGCTCCTAAAAAATTGGAGAAAAACTCTAAAAAAAATTCAAGACAATTTAAAAAAAATACAATAAACGGGAAAATGGTAAAAAAAAAGTTGACGATTTTCGCTCAGCACTAAAAATTCTTGATATCCATAAAAGGACAAGTATTCCATTGATGGCTGAAAATCAATTAACGAGAAAAAGGGAAAACTCCCAAAAAGACATGGCACAAAAAAAAGAAACCCTTAAATACAAAATGGCGAATCGACAGAAAAAACTTCATACAAAAAATAATAAACTAAAGTTTGCCATCGCATGTTGAGCAGTTCAGCGGATACGCACAGAGAAAATATACTCTAGAAAAAGATCCTTCCATGACCGGTGTAACAGCTCCAAATATTGTACGTAAAATCTTATTATATTAAGAATTTGTAACTACTAGCTGATCAAGGTCCATTTTTTTATTCGATTGTTCGAAAATTGTGACGAAAATTGGTTTTAGGTACCTAAATATTTAACTATTGGGCCAGAGTAAGTGTTTTTCGGCATTTTTTTAAATTTTTTCAACGTTATTAGCCGATTAACACACAGAAAAAATCGTACTTCCACTACGGGTGGTAGCTTAAAGTGTTTGGCATATAATCAGCGATTTTTAGGAATTTTTTCAGATTTTTAAAAAGGGGCTTTATTTTGGACTTTTTGGATTTTTTTTGATTTTTTTTTCAAAAATGGTTTTTCAGAAAAATCTGAAAAAATTCCAGGGTGTCTTTCAGACTTCATATAATCGTATAAAAAATAATTAACCAAATCGGCGAGGGTCAGGGAAAAAGTCCGCCGGTTTGACGTGGAATACCTCATAAAACCCAAAAATTCCCCTAGGGAAAAAAAGGTCGGGACAAGTACATTGATGGTCCCTCGTTTACTGATGATATCAAAAAAGTGTAAAAAAAATTCTATAAAACAATCATGGACCTTACTGAAAGTGATTTCAACACAATTGAAAAAAAATTACAATTCAGCAAAAAACATTATTAAAAAAAAATAAAACTATAAATCTGTAATTATTTTGTGAAGTGAAAAAAAATTCTAATAAACCGTGAGGAAATCTTAAATACACCACTCGAAAACATTGCTGATGTAAATAACCAAAAAATTTTGCTCGAAAACATTTTAAAAACCGATACCCCACTCTTCTCATCTTATTAAAAAGGAGGAATGACTAAACGAATTGAAAAAGTTTCCATCTAAGTTACGTACAGCATTAAAATTTATGATACCATTTCGAGGCCAAGTATTTATTGGTAATTCGGAATATTCGTTCCTATGGGATGCATGAAGAACTGGAAAGAGTTCTACTAATAAATCAAAAAAGTTACCAAGTTACGTGCAGTATCAAAATTTATGATATCAACTCGAGGCCAAGTATTTTTTAGCAATTCGGAGTATTCATTCCTATGGGACGCATCAGAAACTTGAAAAAGTTCTGAAGAATCAAAAAAGTTACTATCTAAGTTGAGTCCAGCACTAAAAATTATCATATCAATTCGAGGAGAAGTATTTTATTAATAATTCGCAATTTTAACATTATGAAATTATGTTCTTATAAGGGTTGAGAATACTCGTCTGGCTCAGAACGTTTTATCGAAATGACTAGAAAATCAACAACCATAAAAATCCCCAAAATCTTGCTTTCCGACAATTAGAACGATACAAACCCATTTTTTTTCAACATATTCTGGCCCAAAGAGCAGTGAAGTCATGAGTAACTTTTCGACAGCAAAAACTTATAAGGAATCTTCCTGCCCATGACTTTTTGATAAAATGGCTAATCCAAAAAAATCACATCGAAGGGGAAGTCATTTGTTACTTTATGGTGGTAGAGACTTATAAGAAAATCGATTCGTCTCCGACTTTAAGGATCCCCTGATGTTATTCACAACATTCGACGTCGATTGGATCGGTACAAATTATGTTTAAATACGTGTTAAAAGTACTTGTCCGGCCCATCACTTTTTATTCAAATTGCTCATTCAAATCAAAATCAGGGCTCTTGAATCAGGGGAATAAAAATCAGGGAATTGAGAAAAATACCTTCAGGTTTTCTGGTCTTTCCTGTAATATACAAGGGATTTTATTGTGTATCCATGAAAAAATGCACGCGACACAATAAAAATTTCTAACCGTCTATGATAACCCCCCCCGCAGATTATATTGTAATGACGACATTTTTTACTCCTCATTTCTTTCAGCGGACAAATTCTATTCGGTATAAGAACCAACCAATACTATTGCTAAGAACATTAAACTAATGATAAGTCGCATTTTAAGAAATTATCGAGTTTATTCTTGTACACAATTTGATTCGGTAGCCCCTAGATTATATTGCAGTTACGGCATTTTTTACTCGTCGTTTATTTTGGCGGAAAAATTCTATTCGGCATGAGAACAACCTATACTATTGCTGAGAACATTATACTGATAATACGTTGCATTCCAAGAAATTTTCGAGTTGATTTACGGACACAATTTGATCCAGTTAAGAACATTGTCAAACGTTGAGTTTGATGACACGAGCGTTTCCTGGAATTCGGAGAAAATTTTTTTCTTATGTTAACAGATGCGGTAGCAGCTGGTATTACTATTCCATAAAATTAACACATGAATCAATTTCTTTGATCTTGATTTGAATGAGCAATTTGAATAAAAAGTGATGGGCCGGACAAGTACTTTTAACACGTATTTAAACATAATTTGTACCGATCCAATCGACGTCGAATGTTGTGAATAACATCAGGGGATCCTTAAAGTCGGAGACGAATCGATTTTCTTATAAGTCTCTACCACCATAAAGTAACAAATGACTTCCCCTTCGATGTGATTTTTTTGGATTAGCCATTTTATCAAAAAGTCATGGGCAGGAAGATTCCTTATAAGTTTCTGCTGTCGAAAAGTTACTCATGACTTCACTGCTCTTTGGGCCAGAATATGTTGAAAAAAAATGGGTTTGTATCGTTCTAATTGTCGGAAAGCAAGATTTTGGGGATTTTTATGGTTGTTGATTTTCTAGTCATTTCGATAAAACGTTCTGAGCCAGACGAGTATTCTCAACCCTTATAAGAACATAATTTCATAATGTTAAAATTGCGAATTATTAATAAAATACTTCTCCTCGAATTGATATGATAATTTTTAGTGCTGGACTCAACTTAGATAGTAACTTTTTTGATTCTTCAGAACTTTTTCAAGTTTCTGATGCGTCCCATAGGAATGAATACTCCGAATTGCTAAAAAATACTTGGCCTCGAGTTGATATCATAAATTTTGATACTGCACGTAACTTGGTAACTTTTTTGATTTATTAGTAGAACTCTTTCCAGTTCTTCATGCATCCCATAGGAACGAATATTCCGAATTACCAATAAATACTTGGCCTCGAAATGGTATCATAAATTTTAATGCTGTACGTAACTTAGATGGAAACTTTTTCAATTCGTTTAGTCATTCCTCCTTTTTAATAAGATGAGAAGAGTGGGGTATCGGTTTTTAAAATGTTTTCGAGCAAAATTTTTTGGTTATTTACATCAGCAATGTTTTCGAGTGGTGTATTTAAGATTTCCTCACGGTTTATTAGAATTTTTTTTCACTTCACAAAATAATTACAGATTTATAGTTTTATTTTTTTTTAATAATGTTTTTTGCTGAATTGTAATTTTTTTTCAATTGTGTTGAAATCACTTTCAGTAAGGTCCATGATTGTTTTATAGAATTTTTTTTACACTTTTTTGATATCATCAGTAAACGAGGGACCATCAATGTACTTGTCCCGACCTTTTTTTCCCTAGGGGAATTTTTGGGTTTGATATCACAGCTTTTTTCTCAAAAATTCCTCAACCTTTTTTGATGATAATAAGATTTTGGTTTAAATTTCTATGGGTTATTATGTTAGTACATTTTAAAGATTCTATGCTCATGGTACAGACATGCCTAACGTAAAAATTGTATATCGCGAAGTTTATCCGCACCACCACAGAGGTAGAGTTCCAGGCGTGTTTTTTTTTTAACATGGTATTCCCAAAAGGCCCAATTCACATCTCGTCGTTTGCAAACTCGTTGCTAGTTCATCCGTAGATGGACCGTCTCTGCAAGTTGATACGAGTAACGACTGAGGTTATCGATAAGATTCAAGTCAACATGCTACATTGAAAAATGAAAATGATAAATGAAAAAAACGTAACCTTGGCTTGTCTCCAGGGTGATAGGGATTTTTTTCTGCAACTTTAGTTTTTTTTGCCTCTTTAAGACGGAAAGGCAAGGGAGAATCTTGATTTTCAGGCGAGACATGGATTTCGGCTTGTAACATCAAATTCCACGATAAAAACTCGTTTTTTCACGAAAGTGTAGATGAAAAAACGTTACCTTGGCTCGTCTCTAGGGTGATTGTGATTTTTTTCCTGCAACTTTAGTTTCTTTTGCCCTTTTGAGATGAAAAAGCATAGAAGATTCTCGATTTTTAGGTGATAGATATGAATTTCGGCTAGTAACATTCAACTTCAGGATTACAATTTGTTTTTCCACTAAATTGGAAGTGAAAAAATATTGCCTTGTTTTTTCACCCGGGCATGGAGGAGATTTTTTCAGCAACTTTAGGTTGTTTGGCCCCTTCGAGACGAAAAAGCATGGGAGAATCTCGATTTTCAGCCGAGATATGAATTTCAGCTTGTAACATCCAATTTCAGGATAAAAACTCGTTTTTTCATGATATTGTTATTGAATAAACGTTACCTTAGCTTGTCTCCAAGGCGATTGGGATTTTTTCCCTGCAACTTTAGTTTCTTTTGCCTCTTTGAGACGGAAAAGCATGGGAGGATCTTGATTTTTAGGCGAGATATGAATTTCGGCTTGTAACATCCAATTTCAGTATAAAAACTCGTTTTTTCACGATAGTGTTATTGAGAAAACGTTACCTTAGCTTGTCTCCAAGGCGATTGGGATTTATCCATGCAACTCTAGTTTTTTTTGCCCCTTTGATACAGGAAGGCATGGGAGATTCTTGATTTTTAGGCGAGATATGAATTTCGGCTTGTAACATATAATTTCAGGATAAAAACTCGTTTTTTCACGGAATTGTAGCTGAAATTACGTTACTTTGGCTTGTCTCCAGAAAGATTGGAATTTGTTGAGAAAATAGTTCTCGCGCGTCGAACGGCGCATGCGCGGGACTAGTGTTAAGGCGCCATAAGCACACTGTTTTTCACACCGGCACAGACCGGTAGTTGCTTGTGATCTCTCTTAATAAACACACGTATATCTTTTGTTAGTCTGTATCACGAGTCATTCCATTACTTTCTATTATACCACACCGTTCCTATCTCCTTAACCAGAACTAATCTTAACAGAATTTGTTTTCTGCAACTTTAGTTTCTGTTGCCCCTTCGAGATGGAAAAGCATGGGAGAATCTTGATTTTTAGGCGAGATATTAATTTCGGCTTCTAACATCTAACATCCAATTTCAGGATAAAAACTCTTTCTTTCACGAAATTATTAACCCTTTGAAGCATAGTGACATACTGGTATCCATTGAATTGAAGGAAAACAGAGTTAAAGTAGGTAACATACCAGTATGTCACTATGCTTCAAAGGGTTAAAAAAAAAAAATAATTTCACATCTTGTCAACAACGAGGTAAAGTCTTGATATTTTTCATTACCTTTGAAGGAATACCATGAGAATAAGAGGTGTCAGTTTTTATCATATTCTCGTTGAATTTCAAAGAGTTATAGCAGTATTTTATGGGTACTCCAAAACAACAGATTAGGCAATGCGGACAAATTTAAACCAGAATCCTACCTTAGAAATTAAATTAAGTTATTAAAACTATCAAATGAGGACAGTTGTATCAGTTGCATTAGTCTCGCACAAATCTCAATGCAACCAGAAGCATAGCGACCATGAAAGGAACTTATTAAACATAAAAAATGTTTCAATTTATTATGCCGAATCGAAGCCAAAAATCTGCTGCATTCCGATGATACATATTTTGATACTTCCGGAAAAAGAGCGATGATTGCTGAAACAGATTTTTCAATTCATTTTGTCAAAATAGAAGTCGAAGGGTAGAAGAACGTAATGTTCACTGGATCTAACAAAATTGGAAACATCTCAATGTATTCATCGTGTTCTGAAGCCAGAAATTTGTATTCCATTAAAAAATGAGCATCCGATGATTTTTTGTAATCATATTTGAAATCCATAGTACTACAATCAATGATGAAAAGTGGAAATACTTACAAATAGCACACAACATGTCACTTTACAAAAATGTTAAAGTTTGCATGTATCCGCGGCATTCCAATTATCTACATTTTGATACTTACAGAAAAAAATCAGCGGAAAACTTTTCAAAACTACTTTTCGAATTTAATATGCCAGAACTACAGAGGGGGAGCAAAAAAATACAGCGCACTCCAAGCTCAACGAAAATGAGTAACCGATGAAATTTGTAACAAATTTTTTAATTCATATGCCATAGTTGAAGCTAAAAAGTAAAAATACTTTTGGCACACAAGCCGCTTCACAGAAATGTCAAAGTTTATAGGTATCCGCTGTATTCCAATGAATCAAATTTTGATACCATCAGAAACAGAGCATCCAAAGACTATCTGAAACAACGTTTTCAAATATATTATGAGAAAAGTAAAGTAAAAAAGAGTAAAGCATAGTGCACTTTGGACCCCACAAAATTTCAAAGTTTTTTATGTATTTTTCTTAAGATTTTCAAGACAAAAATTCTGATTTTATCCAAAAATGAGCAGCGGGAGACTTTTTATAATAAATTTTTTAATCCATTATGCCAAAGCTAGAATGAAAAAGTGAAAATCTATGGTTCATATGTTGCTTCAAGAAATTTTCAAAAGTTGTATGTATTCGTTGCATTCTGATTACAGAATTTTTCATATCATCAGAAAAAGTGTATCCGAAGACTTTTCCAGAAACAACTTTTCATATTTATTATACCACAAGTAAAATGAAAAAATGGAAAAACAAATATAGTGCACTTCAGCCCCAGCAAAATTCAGAAAATTGAGATGTATTTATTGCATTTTGGCGACAGAACATCCATGACTCATATAGTGCTTCACAAAGTTTTCAAAAGTTGTAGGTATTCTTGACATAACGCACTTCAGTCCAACGAAATTGGAAAATTTTCTATCTATCCCTTCTGTTTTCAAGCCAGAAATTTCCATCCTATCCAAAAATGTGCCTCTGATAACTTTTTATAATAATTTTTCAAACTCTCATTACCACAATTAAATCTGAACAGCGGAAATACTTAGCACACATGTCGCTGCAAAAAATTTCCAAAGTTTGCAGGTGTCCGCTGCATTCTACTTATCTAGTTTTTGATACTAATAGAATAAAAACAGCGGAAAACAATTTGAAACCACTTTTCCAATTCTTCATGCCAATACTAAAGAAGGAAAGCAAAAAAACACAGCGTACTTCAAGTCCAACAGGATTCAAAACTTTTTCAGGCATCGACAATGGGGTTTCAAAGACAGCAATTTCGATCCTAGCTGTTCAAGAACAAGCCGCTGAAGACTTTTATAACAAGTTTCCCAATTCATATGTCACAGTTGGAGCCAAAGAGTGGAAATACTTGGTACACATGTCGCTTCGCAGAAATTCTAAACTTTATAGGTATCCGCTGCACACCGATGACAGAAATTTGATCCTACTGAAAAAAAAGTACCCGGCGATGACTCCCTGAAATATTTTTTTCAAATTCCTAATGACACATGTAGTAATGGAAAGTGAATGAACATAGTGCATACTGAGTCCAACGAAATTCAATAATTTCTGTCGTTTCCGTGGCTATTCGCAGACAAAATTTTGAGCGCATCGAAAAGTAAACAGCCAAAGACTTTTTGTTATGAATTCATCAATCAATAATTCTACAATAAGAGATGGAAAGTGGGAAGACTCAAAGTACTGGTCGCTTCATAAAGCTGTGAAACTTTGTAGGTGCTCGCTGCATGTCACCAATACCAATTTTGATACTCTCAGAAAAAAAGCACCCAAAGACTTTTCAAAACAACTTTTAGATATCATTATACACAATCGGAGCGGAAAGTGAATAATTTGGCATACACTGAACCCAAAACATTTCTTAAAGTTCGGGTGTATTCATTAGGTCACAATGAGAAACAATTTTATATCCTGTCAATTAACGAGCAACTAAAGTCTTTTTGTAACAAATCTTTCAACTTATGTTGCCGCAGTGGAAGCAAAGAAGTATAAATGCACAGCAAACACATTTTCACAGACACAATAAATCTAATCAGCACACATATATTATGATTTTTTATTCGAATTCATCAATAAATCAATACACATATACAATAATTGCGTGTTCTCGAAATAAAATTTCTGACTCCAAGTTATAGGTTAACCTGGATTTATCGCAGCTGGGTAATAAAAACGCATTTAAATATTTATGGCACTTGAATAACTTTTTTGATGTTTATTATGTACGTCTGGTTTTCTTAATATTATGACACCACACCACCAATTTTAATAAAATAAATAGATTTTATGCATTTCATTAGACGATAAACGTTTTTTTTTTCATTTATCCGGCACTTCGTTATATGTCGAAACTGTTTGTTTACACCATCAAAAACTGACAGATGGTTGTTCAATATATAAATATAGATATTTAATAAAAACACTTCACGAAAGAAAATGACAAAATTAACTAATTCACCACGAATACATCTACCACACGGTACACACATCCCGAACTTTGCACTGTCAAAACAATTATTAACATATAGCCGATCACACTTTTCTTGGTTATAGCGGCGAGGTGTGAGTCTGCGACACCGCCGTGAAGTTAGCCCCGAGGACATGAGGCCTTTGATGGTGTTATATACAGACACGTCAAAAACTTGAATGTGTTAGTAGTTTTTGCATAATGTTGACCCTGTGCAAAGTTTTTTCTCAGCAAATACGCCACGAATCATGCTGATTTCGGGCTCAATCGAAAGGGAATTTCCTAATTGTTCTCCAGTTCAACTTGCAAGGCATCAAATGACTCCTGAGCTTCGTAATTGAACGAAATGACATGCCAAATTTACCCCCACCACTGCGAATCGTTTTATTCAGAGAAAGTATAGTCTCGGCGAGCCTCGGGCCAGCAGACGACAGAGCTGTCAATGGACTTGTCCCGAGACTCTACCGAGTCTCTTGATAAGTTATTAAGAGAATAGAATGAAGATAGTCTTGTCCGTTGCATTAGCTTCACGCAAGTTTCAATGCTTTCGGACCAACAAAGACTACAGAAGGTATCTCATTGAATAAAAATGTTTCAATTTATTATCGTAAATACGGGCCTAATTTCGAAAATACTCAGCACACATCTCGCTTCACAAAATTAAAAAATTTTCCAGGCATCCACTGCATTTCAATAATAGATATTTCGAAACTATCAAACAAATAGAACCTGCAGATTTTCTGAATGAAACAAACTTTTTTTTATTCATTTTGCCAAAACTTGAGCAGGGAAGTGAAAAAACAGAACGTAGTTTGGTCCAACAAACTTGAAATTTTTTGGATATATTGATTGCGTTCTAAAGCCCGAAATTTTTATTCCATTCAAAAATGTGCATCCGATGACTTTTTATAATAATCTTTCAATCTCTTATTACCACAATCAAATCTGAAAAGTTGAAATACGAGTAAATGGATTTTACTAATAATGGAATAATAGCAGCGAAAATCTATTTGAAATGGCTTTTGGAATTCATAATGCTAGAACTAAAGAGAGAAAGCAAAATGAGCACAGCGAACTTTAAGTCTGACAGAATTCAAAACTTTTCCATGCATCGATGGGGTTTCAAAGACAGCAATTGCTATCGCAGCTATTCAGAAACCGCTGAAGACTTTTGTAACAAGTTTTTCAATTCATATATGCCACAGTCGGAGCTGAAGAGTGGAAATACTTGGTACCCATGCCGCTCCACAGATGTTTCACAGTTTGCAGGTACCGCTGTATACCGATGACACAAATTTTGATATTATCAGAAAAACAGCACCCGACGACTTCCTCTTTTTCTTTTTTCTTTTTCAAGTTTATTATGATACATCGGAACAAAAGAAATGAAAGAACATATCGCACATCGGGTCTAACAAAATTGAGAAATTTTGCATGTTTTCATGGCCATTCCCAGACAAAAATTTTGATTGCATTGAAAAATAATCAACCGAAGGCTATTTGTAATGAATATTTCAATTGATAGTGCCACATTCACACACAACACATGGAAATACTCAACGTACACGTCACTTCATAAAGTTGTCAAACTTTGTAGGTGACCGCTGCATCTTAGCGACACAAATTTTTATACCCATTAGAAAAAAAGCATCGGTAGTCTTTTTAAAATAACTTTTTGAATTCTTGTCCAATAAACGAAGCAGGAAGTGAATAACTTAAGATTCTAGGATAAATTCTGGATGTATCCATTACATCACAATGACAGACATTTTTATCTCATCTATCAATGAGCATCGCTAAAGACTTTTTGTTTTGAATCTTTCAATTCATGTTGCCGCAATGAAAGTGAAGAAGTAGAAATGTGCAACGCACATATTTTCCAATCAATTGATGAAACTTGGTACTGATAGAGTGCGTGCCCATGAGAAAAAAAATAGACCAAAGGGCACGACCGAACTGAATCTAGAAAAATATGACAATCAATTGAAATAATGATAACATAATCATCTCAATTAGCACGCATTTATTTGATCCAAGTTTTCGATGGTTTATTTGGATTGATGAACATATGTAGAAAAATATGACAACTTAATTATCAGACAATGATGACACGAGAACTAATGAGCACACATTTATTTCGTTTTTTTATTTGAATTCATCAGAATGTATACAATAACTCCATGTTTTTCAAATGAAATTTCTGATTCCAAGTCATAGGTTAACGAACCTATACATTTCTCGCAGCTATAGGTAATCAAAACACTTTAAAAATATTTTCGACAGACGTATAATTAGGTTAGCACACATTTTTATTTCGATAATTTCAAACGACGAATTGAAGACGAATAATTTAAATGCTTAACACATATTTCATACACTGAGCGTCGAAATAATTTTCAACTCGCAGATCCCGCACTGTTTTTGAAACTCCGATCAAACTTTTATAAAATATTACCGAACGATATATATCACACATACATTGCAGGTTATATTTTACTTCGTTTGTACGCGACAGAAATGCGTGCAATATTGATCGCCCTTCGGTGTGAAGAGTTGTTAGGAATTAATATTATTAATTAACTCAAAGGAAACCTGAAGAGTTTCGTTCACACCGTCGACTTTTCACATCGAAATCATTAACTCGAATAATAAGACGTTTATAATTATTTTTACACACTTTAAATTGATATCACACTTCACACACTGATTCACTGGTCGCGAACGAACGCACACGAAGCATCGAGAACACAAAAATAACTGTAATTTTACAATTATCGTAAAATTGAAACCGCGGCGAAAACACACGCACAACAACCCGGGCGCAGCCATATTGTCTAGCTGTCATCGCCGATCCCTTCGATCAGCGCGATGAAAGTACATCACGCAAGCTAGTTCGTAGCTCCAACATAATTGGCCGAGGAGTTTTCTCAACGCTCATTGGTTGGAACGAGAATTCTCTCACCGAGGATTGGTGATCATGGAGGACACGGAGCCTTTGTCTGTAGCGGTCAGTACGCGTATACAGATACGTCAAAATCCTGAATGTGGTGGTAACTTTTGCATAATCTTAAGCCCGTGCAAAGTTTTTTCTCAGCAATTACGGCACGAATCAAGCTGATTTTGGGCTCATTCGAATAAGAATTTCTTAATGAATCTCTAGTTCAATTTTCAAGGCCTCAAACGACTCGTGAGCTTCGAAAACGAATAAAATGATGTGCCAATTTTACCCCCACCACCGCGAAAAGTTTTGTTTCGAGAAAGTATAGTCTCGGCGAGCCTCGGGCCAGCAGACGACAGGGCTGTCAATGTACTTGTCCCGAGACTCTACCGAGTCTCTTGATACACCCCATTATAACCAAATCGGAATAAGAGTGCCGTGTAAGCGTAGTGTATGACGTCTACACAGAGAAACGGTTATTAACGGAGTTTTGACAGAATCAAGTGCAGGACGTCCAAAAAATTTCGATTAATGGATTTAATAAAAATATTCAACGGAAATTCTGAGTGAAGTTCTGTAATGATAAAGTGCGAGATTAGCGAGTAAATTGGATAAATTGTGAAAAAAAATGATCTCAGAATAAACTGTTGAACAGACTGGTAAGCATTTTTTTTCTCATATTAAGAGACGCGGTAGCTGCTGGTATTACTATTCCAGAAAATTAACACATTAATTACCTTCTTCTTTGATTTTGATTTGAATGAGCAATTTGAATAAAAAGTGATGGGCCGGACAAGTACTCTTAACACGTATTTAAACATAATTTGTACCGATCCAATTGACGTCGAATGTTGTGAATGAAATCAGGGGATCCATAAAGACGGAGACGAATCGATTTTCTTATAAGTCTCTACCATGCACCATTAAATAACAAATTACTTTCCCTTCGATGTGATTTTTATGAATTAGCCATTTTACCAAAAAGTCATGGGCAGGAAGATTCCTTATACGTTTCTGCTGTCAAAAAGTAACTCATGACTTCACTATTTCTTGGGCCAGAATATGTTGAAAAAAAATGGGTTGGTATCGTTCTAATTGTCGGAAAGAAAGATTTTACAGTTTTTCATGGTTGTTGATTTTTTAGTAATTTCGATAAAACGTGCTATGCCGGACGAGTATTCTCAACCCTTATGAGAACATAATTTCATAATGTTAAAATTGTGAATTACTAATAAAATACTTGTACTCGAATTGATATCATAATTTTTAGTACTGGACCCAACTGAGATGGTGACTTTTTTTATTCTTTAGAACTTTTTCAAGTTTCTGATGCGTCCCGTAAAAATGAGTACTCCGAATTACCAATAAATACTTGGCCTCGAGTTGATATCATAAATTTTAGTACTGCACGTGAGTTAGTAACTTTTTTGATTCATTAGAACTGTTCCAAGTTCTTGATGCGTCCCATAGGAATGAATATTCCCAATTACCAATACATACTTATCCTCGAAATGATATCATAAATTTTGATGCGGTACGTAACTTAGATGGGAACTTTTTCAATTCATTTAGTCATTCCTCCTTTATAATAAGATGAAAAGAATGGGGCATCGGCTTTCAAAATGGTTTCAAGCCAGACTTTTTTGTTTTTTACGTCTGCAATATTTTCGAGTGGTGTATTTAAGATTTTCTCACGTTTTATTTGAATTTTTTTTCCACTATACAAAATAATTACATATTTATAATTTTTTTTTTTTTAATAATGTTTTTTGCTGATTTGTGAGACTTTTTTCAATTGTTTTGAAATTATTATCAGGAAGGTTCATGATTTTTTTTATGAAATTTTTTTTCACTCTTTTTTGTCATCAGGAAACAAGGGATCATCAATGTACTTGTCCCGACCTTTTTTTCCCGAGGGGAATTTTTGAGTTTGATACACTTCTCTCGAGATCAAAGTCTGATTATACTTCATTCGATCGAATATTTCTAATAGTTCCGATACGGATAGATCCAATATTATGGATACTGATTAACTTTTATCGATTTTCTAACATCGTTCATTTCATTCTAGTGTATTCAGTTTTTTATGGAAATCGAGTTTATGGGATTCCCGCCATTTATAGCTCGAGCGAATAAACGATTGTTCGTCGGTTGGTTTTTCTTCGGTGTTCTCATTCTCGTAGTCGTAATTGTTGGATTCGGTACAATCGTACAGCGATATTTTTACAAAAAAACAACAGTATATGCAACAAAACGTACGCAACATTTTAAAGAATTGAGTCGGGTAAGTTCGTCAAAATATTAAAATCTTTTTCAAACCTAGCCAAATCGTTCTCATAACCTACATAACCAAACGGCGTACGCAACGAATTCAGACGTAGAAGCGCAGTCCATAGTGGCACGTGACACATTTCTCACGCTGAGGAAGATAGTGAGAGGAAAGAAGGAAAAAGAAGCACAGTCCGCCATGTTACGTCTGAATTCGTATCTAATCTATCTATATCTAATCAAATCTAACAGCATTGAGTCTGATACGTATAAAAGTACATATATTGAGAATGACTAACTCGAACAATCGATTTATTCCAGTGACCAATATCAATGTTTCAAAATATTTTCGTTATTTTTTCATGAACGATCAGCGAAGGTCAAGGATCGTTTTCGTGCAACAAAACAATTTGAAATTCCAATTGTCGAAGGCTGCGAACACGCATCGGATTTCGAAGGAAAATAGCAAAATATTAAACAAAAAGCCTGCAAGGTATTTGAAGAAAAAAAATTCTACATAATTAGTACACAGATCTCCTGATTTTTCATTGCTTTGTGTTTACACAAATGTTTTTCCAGTTCAATATAAATGGAAAACAGGCCTGAACAAACGTACAGCCAAACGATGCTAGCTCCGCAACGGTATTGCACAAAATTCGAATGGGTGTTGCCGGATTGGAGTCTCCTCTACGACAGCACTTATTCCAAGGGAATCAAATCCGATTCCTTCCCGCTTGACGGTGTGCCTCCGTGTACCTGTAGATTATTTTTGAATCTAGAAGATGAGGAGCACAATATTCATATATTATTATCCGATCCCGCATCTATTCTTGGTGTAAAGGTAACACTTTCCATCAATGAACAGCCACCGCGTGCTTGGAGCTTGATTCAACCGGTTGGTAAAAGTCATCGTGTGGGGCTTCGGATATCAGAGAAAAAGAAAGCATTATACAATGTGCTGGATATCGAGCCATCAAAAGAAGCAAAAGATGTGCTTATTATTGTAGCCAATTTTGTGGTCACACCGTTTCCTGCACCTTTGCTCAACGACGATCCCGCTCCGACGGATGTTCTGAAAAAAATTAAAGATTTATTCGACGATAAGAAGTTCTGCGACGTTACTGTTGTGTTGAACGACGAAGAAATTCCGGTGCACAAAACTGTCCTGGCATCACACAGCGAAGTTTTTCAAGCGATGTTTCTAAGCGCGATGACAGAAAGCGAAGAAAGTAAAGTCAGAATAGTCGATATAGATTCAAAGATCTTCAAGGAATTTCTCAATTATTTGTACACCGGTCGGGTTGATAATTTGAAAGACTCCGTTGAAGAAATGATAATGGTGGCAGAGAAATATCAAGTCATGGAGCTCAAAGCGTTGTGTCAAAATCACATGTTGAAAAATCTCAGCACCGAAAACATTGTACGGTATTCTCTCATTGCCGATAAGCTCTGTTGCGTCGAATTGAGAAAAAAAGCTCTCGACTTTCTTCAAAACAGCCCGAGTGTGTTCCAAGATGTTATTAAAAAGGGAGATCTCGAGGCAATGGTTGGGTTGTCAAAAATATTCAGCGGTTCTTCAGAAAAGTAGATTGGATTCATGCGAATGGAAATTTTTTTTTTTTTTCTAACTTATTATTTTGATCGAGTAGATGCTTGCTTACCACGTATAATCATTTTTGTTTTCAAATGCCTGATGCAAACTATATTGATTTTCATAAAAAAAAGCATTAATTTCAGATGACATTTTCCTGAAAAAAAAATTTTTTTACCAAAAATAATTTAGTAAAAAAAATTATTATCAATAGAACAAAAAAAATAACTGTTCAGTTATCATTCTTCATTTGCTTAAAAAAATGACACAAAATAACTGTTTAGTTGCTTTTTGTCATTTGCTCTATTGGTAATAATTTTTTTTTCTTTTATATTTATTAAGTTTGTCAAAGTCGAAGGTAATACATTATTTTTAAGATTATTTTTAATAAATATTTCTCTTTTATAAACCTCTGTGAATTATTAAACCGACACATAAAAATCGTTTGTTCAGAACAATAATTATATCTGTCCTTTGTCAATAATATGATTGTTTCAATCTTACACATTCTTAAGTCACGTGACCAACTCAAAATCGACGGTGGCGCCTCTCATAGTGAAGTATATCTATATTTTGCAAATTTATTTGCGAAAAAATCAGAAGGCTCATATATTTTTGTTGTTGTTGATCTGAGCTGGATCGATATTTTGGCGCACTTCTTAATTAAGGCGCCCCGGATCAAAAACCACATTCATAGCTCAATTTTTTGTTTCGTTCTGCCAACTCATTTTTATTGATTTTTATTTCGACCATTTCCAGCTAATAATTAGCTCATCATCTTCCATTATTCTAGAAAGACTCGATATTTCCCACCACGAACAAACTTGTATTATTTAATAAATAAATCTTTTTTCGTTTTTACATTTACTGAGTGTTTTTTCGTTTCGTCGAATGTTTGTGAGCGAGAAAAAAAAACAAAATTGATTTTGATGGATCGATGATTTCAGTAACGTTTTAACATAGAGAACATTCAATTTTCTCTCATTAGTATCATTTTCTTTGGAATTACTTTTCCCTTGGAATTTGAGTGTGTGTCAAAAATGTTAATACAAAAACATCTTTATGCGTGCTTGTATTTTTCTGGGACACGTATATGCCCCAAGAATTTACGTTCCGAGCCGAACGCACCCATAGGGAACGACGTTGAACGCGTTTCACGACAGTGAAAAACGTTCACGCGGCGCCCAAGTCGAACGCAGCCCATGTGATTTGACTTTAGTTCGGTCACTCTTCGGACACAAATGTAAACAAAACTCTATTCGCTCCGTGCAAGCCTTTGGAGGGGATAAGCGAATCTACCCCAGCGCGGCAGTGAGGAAAATTAGCAATAATCCCGTAAGATTTCCGTACGACTAACATTGTGAATTTCAAAATATGGGCTATTGTTGTTGTGTAGTAGATTGCAAAAACAATTCTGTTCGCAAAAAGTGCAAATTATATCAGTTTCTAACAGCAAAGCATAAAGTGGAGCAGAGAAACAAATGGATTGCAGCTGTACGGAGAATTAAGTAAGTCCCATAACCTCACTTTCACTCTGTAGCGTCGTTTGACGCAGGAAAGCAAGCACATCGTACGTGACATATATTATGAAATGTATTTTGTAAAAAATAAAGTAATTAATTGAATTTCCAGTCCAGATGGATCACCATGGTGTCCAAAGCCATGGGATGTAATTTGTAGTGAGCATTTTATTGGAAATAAAAAATCAGAGGAAGTATCGAGTCCAAGTTACATCCCAACCATATTTCCTCCTGCATACAAGACGAAAGTTATGCATACAACTGGGGCAATGAAAAGGTATACGGATTAATTTTTGGACCAACTAAACTAATAATGAAAACATTTTTCGCTACTATTAATTATTTTAAATAATTTTTTTAGTTAAAAAAATTGTTCTTTTCATTCATTTCCAATCATCTTATTTTATATTGTTTAAAAATAATCTTAATTCTATTTTTTGTTTTTCATTTGATTGCATTATAACTATGAATTATAATTATTTTGTCTTTATTACAGACATGAACGGTTCATGAAGCGAAGAATAAATAAATCCAAGGGAATAACCCCAAAAGCATCGCAACCGGTTATCGAAGAACTAACGGAGCAGTCAGAAGTGGATAATAATGCCGGAACCAGTCAAAATGATCATGAAAAAAAAAATTGCGATCAAGAATGTCAAGTGGATATTTTTTCACTCAATTTCATGCACCCAGGAAAAACCTTCATCTGCAATAGATACATCAATAACACAACTTCCTGTTGCGATGCTGAGATCCAAACGGAAATAATAAGTCCAAGCTCCATTACTGTGCTTAACAGAAAACAGTTTAAAGATAAAAAATGCGGTACGCCACAAAAAACATACGTAGATCAGTTAGTTGGACCTGATACTGACAATTAGTTTGCCTCTTGCAGCTTATGGTACTTATAGCATATAGCATGACCAGTAATGATAATGATAAATAACAATATTTGTTAATCAATAATTACGTTAATAATTGAAAGCAATTAATTATGGCCATATTATTACGTAATTGATTTCGTTTAAAAAAAAGTCTACCACGGGGATATGAACATACTATCTCCGACTTGTGAGCTAACACCTATACCATTACACTACAGAGGAATAACAGTATAAACTGTGGAAAATGGTACATGCTTATCAGGGCCGCTTGATATAATGAATAAGTTCAACTGGTTAGAAAACTGCGGTTAATTTTTTTCTAGAATTTAACAAAAACATATTGTTGAATTTTATTGTTGCTATATTGGATTATTTATGGCTAAATTTATTCGTTGTTTTCAACATGCTGACCAGTTGTGGAGCTCAAATAATTTGCAGATAGTAAAAAAACATCAATACAAATCGTCAGGGACATGATATATGGCAAAAAATGTGTATTTGACGCGATTTTTTAATATCCCCTAAAAAATCCCCCACATATTTTTTCCCCCTATTTTGCCCCTAACTCGGTCGAAAAACCCCTGAATCTAGGGGGAAATCCCCTGATCTGGCAACACTGCCCGGGTATGTTAGTCGTTTTAATGAATCTCAGCATGCGTAACGCATGCTGAGATTCATTAAAACGACTAACATACCCGGGTGAAATGGTGCATCGAGCGCCCTCATGCGGCACAGTCAACGTCGGATTGCCGGTTTCAATTCCGGCCGAAGTTCCAGGGACCGGTGACCAATTCATCATATCGTCGTTTCTTGTACTCATGCGTTCCATATCATTGGATGGCGTCGACGATGCCGGGCGAGGGGGATCCACGCGTATAAAAGTAGTATTCCGCAGTCGGGTATTCGTCAATGCCGTTATCTTAACGTCCTCGTTTGTTTTCGACCACCAGCTTACCAAGGTTTTTTGCATGGTGCAAATAGCACCGTTGAGGTCGGCCTGTAAATCAGCCGAGGCCGTTGTGATGCAAACAAGTTTTTCTGCGCCGCTAATGGTACTCATGGTGGCTCTTGCTAGGCCAAACTTTGATGGCAATCGTTGCATCAGAAACAGTGTTGTAATTTCTGAAATCTGCTGGTTAATAAAGGCTGTCGACTTCAGCTGTTCCGATTTCGACAGCAACTTTTTGCCGACTTTGCCCTTAAGCGAAGACTTCTCTATGTCATCTATGCTCTCCGGTCCCGGAAAATCGAGGAGCGCCAGTTTCCCATCATGAATGCTCGATTTCCAATATTCTATCGTGAAAGATCGCGTCGAGTGCGGGTTCAGAGCGGTCCCTGGTGACTTGATGGCTGCAACTAGTGATGGATATGTTGATGCCGGAGCCGATTGTAACTGACTGCACCAATTATCACAGTTCTTGGGAACGAACTTCATCCATTCCGTCTTCGGCATTTGAAAGTTTTCGACTAAGTCGTAGCAACCCGATTGGTTGCAGTACAACATTTTCACGGTTATTGAGTCTGGGTAGTCGTCGTTACATTCGGGCGCAACCGCCGACGTATATAGGGCACGGATGCCGCGAAAATCCCCGATGCCAGATGCACACGAACTCTTACCGGTCCCCGACCTGCCGTTCAGAAATATTGCGGTCCTCGAATCCCTTAGATTGAGAGTGATCAAATGATCTTCGAGGTCACTCAATTTGTTCGTAATGAGTGAGAAAATATCCTTCGCCTTGTCGGGGAGCGTGGCATTATCCTGGCCACGATGGATGAGAACGGTGGATACCGATCAGAGATGTTCAAAAATTGTATCAATTATATGTATCAATATTCTTTGATACTTGATACAATTGTATCAAGTATCAAATTTTTTTTTGATACTTGATACAAATGTATCGAGTATCAAAAAACAATTTGATACTTGATACAAATGTATCGAGTATCAAAAAAAATTTTGATACTTAGATACATTTGTATCAAGTATCAAAAAAAAAATTTGATACTCGATACATTTGTATCAAATATCAAAAAAATGTTTGATACTTCATACATTTGTATCAAGTATCAAAAAAAATCTTGATACTTGATACATTTGTATCGAGTATCAAAAAAAATTTTGATACTTGATACATTTGTATCAAGTATCAAAAATAATCTTGATACTTGATACATTTGTATCAAGTATCAAAAAAAATCTTGATACTTGATACATTTGTATAAAGTATCAAAAAACAATTGAATACTTGATACATTGATACCAAGCATCAAAAATGTTGTTTAAACAAATGTATTGAATATTTAGAGCAGTTTTTGATGCGTAATTTATTCAAATCGCAAAAATCCCCTCACGGGAAAAAAAACGTGGACAAGTACATTGGTGGTCCCTTGTTTCCCTATGATACTAAAAAAAATCCAAAACGCCGCTTAGAAGAATACAAAAAAAGTTACAAAATAAGTTAAGATCTGTTGTAATATACGTGGCCAAATACGGGAAGCTTTACTGCGTTTCAATAAATTTTCAAATACGGTTTGATGTTGATAGAAAAAATAATAAAGTTCGGAAATTCAACTATGTCACCAACCAAATTGCAAACGTAAAAAAATTAGATTGTAAAAAAATTCTGAACGAAGTACTTGGCGAGTTCGTGATCATGATCTATACATTACGCTAAATTCATGGAAAAATCCTTGCCAAGTACTTCGTTCAGAATTTTTTTACAATCTAATTTTTTTACGTTTGCAATTTGGTTGGTGACATAGTTGAATTTCCGAACTTTATTATTTTTTCTATCAACATCAAACCGTATTTGAAAATTTATTGAAACGCAGTAAAGCTTCCCGTATTTGGCCACGTATATTACAACAGATCTTAAGTTATTTTGTAACTTTTTTTGTATTCTTCTAAGCGGCGTTTTGGATTTTTTTTAGTATCATAGGGAAACAAGGGACCACCAATGTACTTGTCCACGTTTTTTTTCCCGTGAGGGGATTTTTGCGATTACTAATTTTGTCGTACAAATGGCGATTGAACCAGGAGAAGGCCATGGTAGTAACCGCGAAAACAATTATATTTACAGATAAATGAAGACAAAAAGGTGAGAAAACGAACTTCTTCCAATGAGAGCGCTGATACATACATCTCTGAGCCACCGGCAAAAAGAAAAACAACTTCTGTAATGTCTCAAAGAAATGTTGGTCGGTTTCAAAGTTTTAAGAATTCAGCTGATAAAACCCAACAAGTTAAAAATGTATCGACAAAACCGGTAGGTTAATGAGTTGAACATAGAGGTAAGAGGCGGGTACTGATGAAGATCAGATTTCCATTAACGAAGAATATTGATAACAGGCGGGCAATAACAAAAATGCACCAGATGAAAAAAATAGGAAACGGTATCTTTATGAGTTCACTGAACAGGAAAACGAAATCCCAAAGAAATCATGTGATAATGTTAAGGGTTCGTCGCAACAGAACTTTCAGACGTTAAGAAATGCCAAGCTCGAGAAGGACAAGATGTCCGTTTTGAAAAGTAAGGTAGGAAAAATATTTTTCACAAAAAGCAGTCAAGACTGATATGATTATCACAAAACATTGTAAAACGTCAGTTGAATGAAGAATAATGTAGCAACTTTTTATAGTCAACCACCGTTAATACGTCGGGAAGTGATGGAGGACAAACCAGAGGAACAAAAAATTTCAATGTATTTGAAAATCGGCCATCGTGCAGCAAAACAAATCAAATAAGACTCGGAAGCATCGATTTGACCCATAACAACGATGTCCAAGAAAAGCAACAAAAAAAGGAGACTAAAGGTTTATATAGGACTAGAGGAGAGAAAAAAAAGGCAAAGGTAATGAGTATACTGAAAAGATAGCAAACATTCCTATATACGGTTGGTGAGAAAATGTTGTTTTAACTTTTATTTTATGAATAGATGGCAGAACTGCATAAGCTATTCTCAAGATGCACTGTATTATTGAAAGAAATTGATAACATGGATGACGAGAACGATGATGCACAAGGCGCATTTCATATAACGGACAAAATAAAAGTAGGAAGAACGGAAATAATTCCTGGTTGGGAAGTGGACGAGGAAGTGGTCGTAAAAGCGGCAACATGTCAAAGAATGAACCAAAGACTGAATGTGCTAATAACAGCCCTGTGGACTAAGGAACAAAGAAATAAATTAATTTTGAAAAAAACATTGGCTCAAAGGGATCGTGGGAAACAAGAAATCAAAGACTCGGATATTGAAAAGCTTATGCGTAAGTACAAAAATAAATATTACACTTAAATTCGAGAACCAGTAATGAAAACAGCTCCTACGAATGAATGCTCGACGCACAATGATTTTTTTTATAACAACTCGAAATGTTAAACAAATAGGAGGATGCATCGCGCTGCAAGGCATCAAACAGTTACCGCTGGATGATTTCGATGAGCATGAAAAAGTGCGATTAATGATCGGGATGAAACTGAAGCACGACCGTTATAATGAAACTCATGGTAGAAATGTTAAGATACCGACAAGAAATAGAAGGAAAGCGACCGAGCGCAGAAATCCAAGAAAAAACGGAGGTGAAAGCAGCGGTGGCAGTAACAACGGCGATGAAGAAGGCGACAACAGCGAGATCGACGGCAGGGACGACAATGGCGGCAAGGACAACGACGACAACACGGATAATAAAACTAAGTTCATTTTTCTTAATAATCCTGACTGAAATTGTTGCATTATACAAGAGGTTGCCAAATGTCAAACTTTTCATAATGGATTTGAAATGAGGTACGATATAATTTTTTATATCGTAAAGTACTTATCGTGGTAGACCGTTGGGCTGGTTTTGAAACGCTCTTAACGTCGTTAACCAAGAAAAATTTTATACTTCAAAATTCGTTGTCATTCGAATCACTGTTGTCAATTAAAATCATTATCAAGTATATAAGTACTATGTAGTGTGATTTGAGAAGTAACAAATTAATTTTGAATAATGTGTCTGAAAAAAGTGCATTTTTAAACTTTAAGAGCATATCGTGATATCAAGAGACTCGGTAGAGTCTCGGGACAAGTACATTGACAGCCCTGTCGTCTGCTGGCCCGAGGCTCGCCGAGACTATACTTTCTCGAAACAAAACTTTTCGCGGTGGTGGGGGTAAAATTGGCATGTCATTTTATTGAATTACGAAGCTCAGAAGCAATTGAGGAACTTAAAAATTGAACTTTTAGCTAATTAAGAAATTCTCTTTCGATTGCGCCCAAAATCAGCATGATCGGTCGCGTAATTGCTGAGAAAAAACTTTGCACGGGCTCAAGATTATGCAAAAGTTACTAACACATAAAAAATTTAACGTGTCTGTATACAACACCATCAAAGGCCTCTTGTCGCCAGCTATAACCCATTTTCATGAAAGCCAGTGTCCCGTGACAGCTGCAGAGAGAGCAATGACTACTACGTTCACACGGAACTCTTATTCCGGATTAATTAACTAGCCAAAAATCCCCTCGACGGGGAAAAAAGCCTGGACAAGTCCATTTGTTCGTGACCCCCGTTTCCATTTGTTTTCACAGAAAAATCTAACCCTGCTAAAAAAAAATTAAAACCTCCAATGAAATGAAAAATAGAAAAAAACCCTAGAAAAAAATAGCTCCTAAAAAATTGGAGGAAAACCCTAAAAAAAATTCAAGACAATTAAAAAAAAATACAATAAACGTGAAAATGGTAAAAAAAAAAGTTGAAGATTTTCGCTCAGCACTAAAAATTCTTGATATCCATTAAAGGACAAGTATTCCATTGATGGCTGAAAATCAATTAACGAGGAAAAGGGAAAACTCCCAAAAAGACATGGCACAAAAAAAGAAACCCTTAAATACAAAAAGGCGAATCGACAGAAAAACTTCATACAAAAAATAAAAAACTAAAGTTTGCCATCGCATGTTGAGCAGTTGAGCGGATACGCACAGAGTACTTGTCCGGCCCGAAAATTTTTGTATCAGCCGCTGCAATTTATAGGGAATATGCGGAAGCTAATACAAAAATTTTCGGGCTGGACAAGTTCTCTGTGCGTATCCGCTCAACTGCTCAACATGCGATGGCAAACTTTAGTTTTTTATTTTTTGTATGAAGTTTTTCTGTTGATTCGCCTTTTTTCTTCGAATTTCTCTTAAAATTTTTTTTTTCGGACAATTTTTTTTGAATTTGACCTCTAGCAGGAAAAAAATGCATCACTATCAAAAAGGGATGAATGTACAACATTTTCTTGTGGCTCAGCGACATGATTTTTATGTCACTGAGCCCTCGCAGCAACAAGATTTTCATTTGCCTCAGCGACAAGATTTTCATGTCGCTCAGCGACAAGATTTTTCTGTCACTGAGAGATATTATCGCTTAGCGATTAATCTTCATGTGGTTCAGCGACAAGATTTTCATGTCACTGAGCCCTCGCAGTGACAAGATTTTCATTTGCCTCAGCGACAAGATATTCATGTGCCTCAGCGACAAGATTTTTATGTCACTGAGAAATATTATCGCTTAGCGATTAATCTTCATGTGATTCAGCAACAAGATTTTCATGTCACTGAGCACTCGCAGCGACAAGACTTTCATGTCGCTCAGCGACAAGATTTTTATGTCACTGAGAGATATTATCACTTAGCGATGAATCTTCATGTGGTTCAGCGACAAGATTTTCATGTCACTGAGCCCTCGCAGCGACAAGATTTTCATGTCACTGAGCCCTCGCAGCGACAAGATTTTCATGTCGCTCAGCGACAAGATTTTTCTGTCACTGAGAGATATTATCGCTTAGCGATTAATCTTCATGTGGTTCAGCGACAAGATTTTCATGTCACTGAGCCCTCACAGCGACAAGATTTTCATTTGCCTCAGCGACAAGCTATTCATGTGGCTCAGCGACAAAATTTTTATGTCGCTCAGCAACAAGAGTTTATTTTCTTGAGAGATATTATCGCTTAGCGATTAATCTGATGCCCGCGGCATTGTAAGTCATGCTATAAATGAATAAAATGGTGGGTGTAGGAATAAATAGGTCAAAACATGTGGAGCATATTCATTCATAAAGCATATTCTCCCGTCATTGGAGCATGTCGGTAATATGTCAGCTGAAAATTCGAATTTGTGAGGTTATGACGAGCTGTCAAAGCTGTATCACAGCATTCGTTCAGACTCGGTAACGACAAACCTGCAACACATTCATCTCCCATAACCTTGCATTCACGGGCAAATAAATGGGCCAACGTTCGTTGTTCGACAAAGAACAAGTGGTAACAGTTATTTTCTCGAAAATGTCAAGGGCGGAAAGGAAAAATATGAACTTATTTCAGCTATCTCTCTCACACTCGCGTCAATATGGCCCTTCGATATATCAGCTGACATTTTTCGCTCGCTCATCTGCACTGTTTTTTTTGTTTGTACTTATTCAGAAGAATATATAGCCACAGTGCAGAAGAATATATAGCCACAGGGCCACACAGAACCACGTTATTACATATAGCTGTGTGGGCAACGAGTTTTCGAACGCAGCTGCGAACGCTCTGTCGCGACCAATCAGAAACTTGATAGCATCAAAAGGCCTTTCATTGTGTGTCGTATACATACACACCAATACTTCGTTCTTAGCATAATCTTGAGCCTGTGCAAAGTTTTTTCTTAGCAAATACGGCATCAATCGTGCTGATCCAAGGCTTAATCGAAAGCTCTTTTCATAATAAGTCTCCAGTTCAATTTTCAAATCATAATATTTCTCCCCGGCTCCGTAATTAAGGAAAGAAATTTCATATTTTACCCCCACCACGGCGAATCATTTTGTTTCGAGATAATATACTCTGGGCGAGCCGCGGGCTAGCAGACGACAGAGCTGCCAAATGTACTTGTCCCGAGACTCTACCGAGTCTCTTGATATCAAGATTCAAATATAACCAAATACAACATTTCCTAAATTTTCCAGATTTTCCCAAATTTTTTGTTTTCAATTTTATCAAATATTCTTTTCAAATTTTTTTTTCAATCATTTTTCCAAAATAAAAATAAAAAATTTCCAAATTTTCAAAATTTCCAATTTTTTCGTTGAAATTTTTTTTTTTTTTCAACTTTTTTGTTTCTCACGGATTTATCCATGAGTATTTTTTGAAATAGCGTAAAAAAACGGTTTTTGTAAATGGCAGTGAAGTGGTGACAATCTGGCTCTGATCCAGTTATGATAAATGTGTGTACAATTGGTAACAAAATAGTCGTTATGATTGGCGTAAAAACTGTCATAGCGTAAACAAACCGTTCCGTATTTTAATATGTTTGTAAAAGATATCTGAAATCCGTAAACCGAACCCAGCCTAAACCGAAAAATTCGATCTCACATCTCTTATCTTTCTTGCTAACATTTCTTGGTACTCAGCGCTGCCCATGCTATCGATCGATAAATATAGTATAATCAAAAATCAAAATTATTTATTAAGTTTACCCCTACCATCATCTGCAGCTGTTGAGCGATTGTTTAGTTTTGCGACAATGATAGTTCTGCCCAAATGGAATCGTTTGACGAACATTTTGAACAGAGGGTACTTATGAAAGCTAATGCAGTCAAAGCGTCCTCCAATCGTCGAGATAGCAGATCTAAATAGTAGCCAATTGCCAAACTTGATTGAGTTATCGCCACTGCCCGACTAAGTCATTGATGCATTAACCGTATGGGTAAATTATCGTGATTCATATTTTTGACTGAGTTATCGCCACGTTCATTTTTTGGCTGAGTTATCGCTACTTTCATTTTTTGGCGGATCTATCGCCACTCTAGCTGTTTTTAACTCCCGACTGCCCGTAGGGCAAAAAGACGGGAGTTATGCGTTTCACTGCGATCAGTGGGTGGGGGGATATTCCTTTGTCGCCAGTTTTCTCGGAAACTATGATAATTGTCTTGACCAATTTTTGGCATAACTTTCTATATGTGGTGGACAGTGTTCTTATTTATAGTATGTCCAATTTCATCGCGAACTTTTTTGTTTATTTAACTTTCATGTTATACATCATTTGAACATATCGCAACATGACCATAATTCGATCATCGACTACTTCACACTGTTGTGTGTTGCTAGTTTCACTCCAACGTGCCAAACGATGTTTGTGTCGAGTCGAAATCGCTAAACGTGTCAAAGTGGTCACATCAAGCGATAACGTGAAAAAGTCACATGGAAATTGTTCTCGAACATAACCTCCGAATAAAAACAACAGAGATAAAAAAATTAATTCTGATGAAAGTTCATAAAAAAAATGCACAAAGGTGGCTGAAAGTTTCAGAAAGTGAAATGGAATTTTTTTGTTATTGTTATTTGGATTTAGGTTCAAAAATTTTGGAAAAAATGAAAGAGAAAAAAATAGTGAACAACGTACAAACATTTTTTTATTTTTTATTAATTAATTTTGGTCCTAGGTTCAAGAATTTTGTTATTATTAATTTTGGCCCTAGGTTCAACAATTTTGGAAATGAGGGAAAAAAAAACAATGAACAACGTACAAATATTTTTTTTAAATTATTTTTTTTATTAATCATTCGATTATAGCGATGAAGGTTCAAATACAATTTAATAATATTTAACGAGAAACCTTTGAATTTGAAATGGAAAGTAAAATTATATCAATCTAAAAAAAAAGAAAATATCAAATTTGAAACGAAAAAAATATCAATACAAAAACGAAAGCTTTGGCTTCAAAAGTGATCAGAGATAAAGAATAGAAAAGAAAAACCTTGAGCTCGTTAGAGATTTAAAAAAAAAAAAAATTCAATTCTGAGGTTTTGTTGATCCCATAGCGCGGAAAAAAGTTGCAAACGCACCGCAAATTTTTTGCGTTTCATTCAGTTTGTGCGATTTGCGTCCACGCCGGTTTTTATTGTTCGGTTTGCGCCCGCGCCCGTTTTCGTTTGGCTCGTTTTTTTTTTTTTTGGATATACTTTTCATGTGTGACAGACAGTGTTCTTAGACATAGTTTGTTCAATTCTAGTGCAAATTCGCTGAAATAATTAGGAATCATTAATATTCACATTCAAACGCATTTTGCCATATCGAAAGGGGACCTTATAAGGTCATGCTCGACTATCGCCAACTTCACACCGTTGTGCGCTGCTAATTTCAATCCGAACCGACGCGCGTCTGTCGCGTCTGTCTTTAAAAAGTGTGAAATAAAAAAATGTTTTGAAAAAACATAAAAACTCCCGACTGAAAAACTCCTTCACTTAAAGAAAACAGTATTAAACTTTAAAAAGTCTGAAATAAAAAAAATAGATGTCGGGATTTTCGTCGGGAGATGTCTTTACTTCTTATTCAATGATTCGGTTAGAAACATCTCCAGACGAAAATCCCGACATCTATTTTTTTTATTTCAGACTTTTTAAAGTTTAATACTGTTTTCTTTAAGTGAAGGAGTTTTTCAGTCGGGAGTTTTTATGTTTTTTCAAAACATTTTTTTTGTTGAATGATGTTTCTTACATTTTATGTTTCATTTACCTAGGTATGTAGCTTTGACAGTCTCCCAATGAAGGCAGATTCCAACGATAACCGTTCTAGTTTTCGTCTCTCTGTGATATTCTTGTTGATTGAAATTTTTTCAAAGCTAAATATTGTTCGAAAAGTTGAAAATGTAATTTTTATAATAATATAATCAAGTATTATATTTAAAATGTTTACGAGTCATTCAATTTCCGCAACCCTTTCTTAACTAGTTTAAGCGGACGTAAATAAAGATTTATTGAGCGCCTATGCACTGCCGTTTTCGGATATCAGATTCCTCTTACAAAGGCACTAAAAAACAAAAATACGGAACGGTTTATTCACGTCATGACAGTTTTTACGCCAGTCACAAGGATTATTTGGGTATAAATTGTACATAGTTTTGCCACAACCGGAAAGAATAAAGCCGGATTAACATTACTTCGCGGCCAATTACAAAATCCATTTTTTACGTGATTCCAATAAATACACACGGATGAATCCATGAGCAACAAAAAAGTTTTATGTAAAAAAATTTTGGAAGAAAAAATTGAACAAGAAAAATATTTTTTGAAAAAAAAATCGAAAAAAAAATTTTTGAAGAAGGCAAAAAAAATTTTAGAGAAGAAGAAAAAAATGTTTTGGAAAAAATTTGAAAAAAAATTTTGAAAAAATTGAACAAAATTTTTTTGGACAAATCGAAAAAAAAATTTGGGAAAAATTGAACAAAATTTTTTTGGACAAATATCGAAAAAAAAATTTGGGAAAAAAATTTTAGGGAAAAAAATGTATTTGGTTCAATATGTATCATGATACAAATATATCACGTGTCAAAAACTGCTTTAGACATTGAATACATTTGATTGAACAACATTTTTGATGCTTGATACAATTGTATCAAGTAACAAATTTTTTTTGATACTCGTTACAAATGTATCAAAAGTTTTCTTGATTTTTGATACAAATGTATCAAGTATCAAAAAAAAATTTGATACTTGATACAAATGTATCAAGTATCAAAAAAAAAATTTGATACTTGATACAAATGTATCAAGTATAAAAAAAAAAATTTGATACTTGATACAAATGTATCAAGTATCAAAAAAAATTTTGATACTTGATACATTTGTATCCAGTATCAAAAAAAAATTTGATATTTGATACAAATGTATCAAGTATCAAATAAAAATTTGATACTTGATACAAATGGGGCATTCCATGCCAAATCAGCCACTTCAGAACCTTACAGTTTTTAAATTGGCTCAAATTTTTTTATAATGTTCTATGTATTGAATGAGCCTTTCTTGATTTTTTTCAAATTTTTCCCTCGATTGTCTAACGAGATATATTTTTTCCAAAAATTCGATGATTTTTTTTTCAAAAGCTCACAACTCTTCGAAAAATGGACGGAATTGTAATAGGTGTCTATAGGCAATGAAATAATTTATAGAATACACCGTTACGATCAACCTTGCTCATTTATTTTCGTTTCAAAATCGTGCACGACTGGCCAAAGGTCGGAGACAGACTAACGCTCGATGTTCCCAAATTCTCTTTCGATCATCATGTGACCAATCGAAGTACATATAAACACATCTTCGTGTATGTGTTACAGATATGACAATACAAACAGTTTCTCGGATATTACAATCGGCCAGCCTGACTCCTGTTCGTCCTCGAACAATTTATTTATTATATTTTTATTAGTTCACGCTCGATCGCAAGTCATAGAAATTTAAAGGGATAAAACTTGAATATTTACACTTTTATAACAGAGATCACATAAATAATAATACATATGTGTTAAAACTACTCTTAGTCTATTTCCTTATGATTATCCGTACGCCAGAGGCGAAGATTAGCGGGCTCCCAAACTCCACTGTATGGTTTTTGCGTGGCTTGATAACCCTCGATATCAGACACTACATATCGGTCATTACGTAATTCTCGAACGATTTCGTAGGGTCCTTTAAATTGAGGTATTAGTTTTTTTGAAATTCCCGGAGTGCTTTCAAAGTTTCGGAGCATTACGTAATCACCGATTTGGAACTTATGAGGTGACTTTCGGCGTTGATCAAAGTATTTCTTATTATATTCTTGAGACCTCGAGATCTTTGTTTCTGCTTTCTCTCTAAGAGAATCAAGATCTCGATCGTTATTTTCGTATTTGTCTTCGAGAAATTCTCGTACTAGATCGATATTTTTTCCTCGCTGCGTTACGCCAAACAAAAGTACACTTGGTGCCTCACCTGTCGACTTATTTATCGTATTGTTAACAGCAAATTCGACGTCCTCTAGCACATGATACCAATATCTTCGCGAGTTATTGTCTACCATTTTCGCGAGCATGGGGGTAAGAACGCGGTTCACTCTTTCAACCTGACCATTCGCTTGGGGTGATCCAGTGGCGATTTTAACGTGATGTATTTTCATCTCTGATAAAAATTCCTCAAACTCTTTTGATGTGAACGCACTGCCGCGATCTGATACAATAACTTTTGGACGACTATAGATGGTGAAATATTGTCGAAGGCAATTTATCGATTCCTTACTAGAAGTGGTTTTTGTAGCGTAAAGTTTTATGAATTTCGTAAACGCATCCACCACTAGAAATACGTATCGCTTTTGTGAATGTTCTTTGTCAACTGGGCCGTAATGGTCCACATGAACAGTTACAAAAGGACTATTACCTTTTGGGAAGTTATGCAAAAACCCCTGAACTTTGCCGGCGGAAGGTGAAAACGATATGCATTTTAGACAATTTTTCACATGAATCTCTACTTTTTCTCTGAGTTTTGGAAACCAATAGTTACGTTGGATCACCCCGCACGTTTTCTCAATCCCAAAGTGTCCCATCTCGTCATGGTATTGGTGAATCACGTTCGTCTCCATACTTCGCGGTACATAAAATAATAATGCTTCACCCCTTTTCCTGTATACCAAGCCATTGCGCATTTCGAACGACCTATCTTCGCTATTCTCGAGTTTTGTGCGTAATTCTTTTATCTTCGGATCGCGGTTCTGCGCTAGAGACAAGTTTAGTTCGAATGGGTTATCTTCAATAACCAAAATCCCTGTCGAGCGACTAAGAGCATCGACATGTGCCATTCGGGTACCCGCTCTATGTTCTAACGTATATTCGTAACTCTGTAACTCAAGCGCCCAACGAGCTATCCGAGGATTTATCTCTTTTTTATTAAGAGTAAGAGTAAGGGAATTACAGTCGGTGATTATTTTAAATTTGATCCCTTGTAGATAAATTCGAAACCGCTTGAGTGCATATATTATTGCCAACGTCTCGAGCTCAAAACTGTGGTACCTCGATTCGGTGTTTGTTGTTCGTTTCGAAAAATAAAAAACTGGGTGGAATTTCGCATCGGATTTCTTCTGCATTAAGACTGCTCCGAAACCCAGGCTACTCGCATCACAGTGAAGCTGAGTCTCGTCGTGAGGGTTATATATTGCTAATATCGGAGCATCAATCAGTTTTTTCTTAAGCGTTTCGTAACTCTCAATCTCGATTTCGCCAAATGTAAAAGATACGCCTTTCCGGAGTAAATCATATAGTGGCTTTGCTACAGTGGAAAAACCTTCAATAAATTTCCGAAAATAAGCACACAAACCTAAAAATCGTTGCACGTCATGAACGTTTCTCGGAATTGGAAATTTATTGACGGCATTCACTCCCGCTTCGGTTGGTTTTATACCCTCTCGCGTGATAATGTACCCCAAGTACTCGATTTCCGTAAAAAGGAATTTACATTTGCTTATCTGAAGTTCGAGCTTGTTATCGACGAGCAATATGAATATACGTTTCAGGACTTGAAAATGGTTCTCCAACGTCTCCGTTGCGACGAGAAAATCATCAAGATACACCACGACATCGCCAGATTTAATGAGCTCATGTAAGACTTCGTTCACAAACTTCTGAAATTTCAATGGCGCTGTTTTTAAGCCGAAAGGCATTTTCAAATATTCGTACTGTCCTAATGGCGTGACGAAAGATGTATACTTGATAGAATCCTTCTCCACAGAGACGTGGTGGAAACCATCTTTTAAATCGAGTAAGGTGAAAAACTTTTTCCCGCTCAGTATATCCAATTGGTCCTCGATTAACGGGAGAGGGTAATTATCGCTCACAGTATATTTATTCAGGATTCGGAAATCAACACACATTCGCATAGTGCCGTTTTTCTTTTTTACGAGTACGATCGGCGATGCGTACTCAGATTCGCTCGATTGAATAACTCCTTTTCCCAGTAAATCGTCAATTATCATTCTGACTTGATCTTTTTCGAAATAAGATAATCTCTGCGGTGAAAAACGGAACGGCTGATGTTCACGCAATACTAATTTCAGCTCAGCTTTAATTTTGGGCTCGATCGGACGTTCGGGCTCAACATACTCGTCGCGAAATATTTTTTTCAATTGTAAGCATTTATCTACTGATATTTCAGTATTTATTATCATTGATTCGGTTATATTCTCGGCTAACTCGTGAACGTCAATATTCAAAATCTCGTTCGACTCCGTCTCGAGGTCTGACTTACGTTTCAAACTTAAACCGAATAATATTAATACATCTCTACCGAGGAGAACAGAAGTTTTCATCGTACTGTCAGGCACAACAAACAAACAGACTTGTCGTTTCACGAGGGAATCGAACGATATATCGGCGTCGACTGTTCCGAGGACTATCAGAGAACTGTTATTAATTCCTTGAAATTTATCTCGATGACCTTCGGATTGATTTAACGCGTCGGGGTTTATATAACGTTCTTTAATTAGGCTTACCGCGCTTCCAGTGTCTAACAGAGTATTTAGCCGACATTGGTAGATGTCGTTATTTGCGTGGATATTATATTCGACGTATCGATGAAAATCGTCTTCGTCTGCTGCCTCTTCGATGATGTTGACTTGAGTTTTTTTCTTTGGACAGCTTTCTACTCGATGTCCACTCTCGCCACAGTTGAAGCATGTGCCTTTTTCTCTTTTTGGATTTGGACATTCGTTGGCAAGGTGACCGGGTTTATTACAATTGTAACAACGTATCGGCCGCTGGTCTTTCTCTGTGTCCTTTGTATTCAACTTTATCGCAGGATTGCGTGTTACACGATTTTTTGTATCCGATGAGATTTTTGCAAATGCATCGAGTAAGTCCGTAGTTGACGTGAAATTTTGTAGGCGTGCTTGGTTTTGCAATTGAGAATCAGGAATTCCATCTAACATGTAGTCGATCATTTCGGCTTGATCGATCGGTACGCGGTTCCCAAGAATTACTTTGTCGTGAAAATATTGATTAAATGTCTCGTCGTTTTTCCAGATCCTCGACTCGAATTTTTTCCTCAACGTTAATTTGTGTGGTCGATGATCGAACATACTTTTCATCTCTGATAAGAGATCGTCTAGGTTCAGTTCGATTAGATTTGGTTTTGAATAGAACCACTCCAGGGCCTTCCCTTTTAATTTTGAACATGCGAGAAGTCGAGCTAATTTGTCGTTTAATTCGTACGTGTTTGATAGTAGGCGTACTTGTTGTTCCCACCTCCAGAAAGCATCATCCGCTCCTTCGAAATCGCTGAGTAGATCGCCGATTTTATTTACCATATTAGGTGTACTTGCAGGAACTTGCTCTCTCGTGGGGATCTCTCCTGGTACTTGGCGAATGTTTTGATTCCTTATCAACATTTCGTTTTCGCGTCTCGATAATTCGAGTTCTCGACGCATCAGATCTCGCTCTCTTCGCATGAACTCTATCTCCGTTATCAGCTCTGACGAGGATGACGTGACTAAGGGCGAGGGAGTAGTGGCCGATGACGTAAGGCGAGCCCTCGCTCCATTATTTCCGTCTCGTAACAAATTATCAGAGTCATTCATTCCTCCAGCATCATTTGGATCATTACCATCACCGTCCGTGGTATCCATACTTTGCATCCATTCTCCCGTAGGATCATGTTGATTCAGCCGACATATTAATTCCGCCTTTGCACCATATGTCGGAAGTCCAAGGTTGCGAAGCTTTTCTCTTAATGCAGTAACTAGAAAATCGTTCGGATTCATGTCTCTATAGTCTTTTATTTATTTTTTTTTTTTTTTTTTTTAGTACTTCACTTGTCGTCTGTTATCTCGACAGCGAAATTTCATATAAACCCATACACAAGTTCAGTTAAATTTTGTGAGCTGTTCAACGCGGATCAGTGTTTATTTTACTTTCTCTCGAAGTTAAGAAGACTATGAAAAAGCGCGGTACGGTATTATAGACCATCGACTACGCGTAAGTTTAACTGCCCGCGTACAAAAACTGGTATACAAACACGAACGGTTCGAGATACGCCGGACTGTATATACTTCGTCATACACTGAAATATAATAATCGGACGCGTATACGAGTTCAAAATAACGGCTGTAAGCCTCTAAATCCGCGAAAGACGGTTGCGCACAAAGAATTTTCAGTTAATTCGACATTATTAAACTAACTGATACACCGTTTCGCTTCAATTTTGACAGCAACATAATTGTCATTTGATTTTGTTAACTTCCATAATTTTTTAACATAATCTTCAATCGTAATCAATATCCTTAATGAGTCAGCTCCAATTCACTTTTATTTTATTTCTTGACACAATCTGATAAAACCGCACCAATAGTCTTCTTGGGCACTTTTTTCTGTTCTGATCCCACTTCTGAATTGTAATAGGTGTCTATAGGCAATGAAATAATTTATAGAATACACCGTTACGATCAACCTTGCTCATTTATTTTCGTTTCAAAATCGTGCACGACTGGCCAAAGGTCGGAGACAGACTAACGCTCGATGTTCCCAAATTCTCTTTCGATCATCATGTGACCAATCGAAGTACATATAAACACATCTTCGTGTATGTGTTACAGATATGACAATACAAACAGTTTCTCGGATATTACAGAATCGAACTTTTTTTTTTCAAAATTTTGGTTTTTTATTGTACTTTTTGAGTGTGATAACGAAAAAATTATAGTTGAATTTTTTCTCTATTTTTATTCAGGTTGAAGAACAAAATCGACGATTTCAAGATGATTACATATTTTGATTTTTTTCAAAATATTTTCAAAAAAACTTGAACAAAATTGAAGATTTTTAAGACCAGTTACATCGTGGGCACGCTATATCTTCGATTCGATTTCGTATTTCAAAATTTTTTTTTTCGTTTTTTCAGTAAATTAAAATCAAATTCAACAGTCACACAATCCACAATGCTGTTTTCCTAACACTAGAAATTTTCTCCCATCATTAGATTGTGAATCGCATTCGTTTTTTTTTTTTTTTTACTAATTTCTTCTTGGAAATGAAAAATTCCGCCATGAATGAAAAAGTAGATCAGTACTCCATACATATTGTTCGTTTTCAATGAGAAATGAATAAATTTTTTTGGCGTTTAAACAATTTGTGCACTCTGAATACTTTTGGAAAAGAATAATCTTTCACAATCAAGGTATTCTCTCCATACTTTTCGTTGTAGTCGTACGTCGATCGACGTACCAAACCACTACGGTCGATCCATTAGTTTTGTCTCAGCAACACGGTCATTTTTGATGATATCAGAGGAACAGTAAAGAAGATTGTTGCACGAGGAGCGTCCAATTGCTGATCACTAAACAAATAATAACACCATCTGTTCTATACGAATGGGCCTGTAGACCCCTAAACCTCCCTAATATAGCGGTTAATTTTTTTCAGTGGAAGACTACGGTGTTGCTGAGACAGAACTAATCAATCGATTTAAACGTACGACTACAATCAAAGGTACTGAGAGAATCCACAGTATGATCCCAATAAAGATGGTACCACCCATTATGGAAGATTATTCTTTTTAAACAGAATTCAGAGTGCACAAATTGTTAACCATCAAAAGAATAAATTTATTTCTCATTGAATAGGAACAATATGTATAGAGAACTGATTCACTCCTTCATTCATTGCGTAATTTTTCATTACTAAGAAGAAATAAGTAAAAAAAAAAAAAAAAACGAATGCGATTCACAATCTAATGATGGGAGAAAATTTCTAGTGTTAGGAAAATAGCATTGTGGATTGTGTGACTGTTGAATTTGATTTTAATTTACTGAAAAAACGAAAAAAAAAATTTTGAAATACGAAATCGAATCGAAGATATAGCGTGCCCACGATGTAACTGGTCTTAAAAATCTTCAATTTGGTCCAAGTTTTTTTGAAAATTTTTGGAAAAAAATGAAAATATGTTATCATCTTGAAATCGTCGATTTTGTTCTTCAACCTGAATAAAAATAGAGAAAAAATTCAACTATAATTTTTTCGTTATCACACTCAAAAAGTACAATAAAAAACCAAAATTTTGAAAAAAAAAAAGTTCGATTCCGTCCATTTTTCGAAGAGTTGTGAGCTTTTGAAAAAAAAATCATCGAATTTTTGGAAAAAATATATCTCGTTAGGCAATCAAGGGAAAAATTTGAAAAAAATCAAGAAAGGCTACTTCAATACATAGAACATTATAAAAAAATTTGAGCCAATTCAAAAACTGTGAGGTTCTGAAGTGGCTGATTTGGCATGGAATGCCCCAAATGTATCGAGTATCAAAAAACAATTTGATACTTGATACAAATGTATCGAGTATCAAAAAAAATTTTGATACTTAGAATTGATACAAAGATTAGATTGATACAAATGTATCGAGTATCAAAAAAAATTTTGATACTTAGATACATTTGTATCAAGTATCAAGTATCAATTGATACAATTTTTGAACATCTCTGGTAAAGACTTTGAATTTGACTTTTGATATGTTTTTCTACGTATATAAATTTCGAGTTCATATATGAAAAGATATCTAAATTGTTTACGGAAATTTGTTTTTTCTCTGCGAAAGTTTTGCCTTTTTGAGTCTCAAGAATATATAATTTCGGATGTTCGGTACGAATTAAAGTGTAACCACACAGATGTTGATCGGATTTGGCCGCTAATGCGAAGGTGGTCTCGTGCGTAGTCAAAGAATAGATATCCGGACTGTTGATTGATGTATCGAGGTTCTGATGCTTCGTTGCGAGTCCTTCGAAAAGAACGTCGTACCGCTTGAACTGGCACGAGTCGACTGGTTCTGTTTTCCAGAAAACGGAGTTTCCTTCCACGTCCATACAGGTACCGTCGGAAAGAGAACATTGAGTCCCGGATTTAAGTAAAATTTTGTTATTCACGAGATTTACATCGGCTTGATAATTTGTCACTACAACTTTCACGTTGGCTTGAATTATGACACCGTCCCAGCTTCCGAACGCGTCGCTGTATTGAGTGCCCTGGCATTGTCCGTTATTTTTAATTGAACCCCCGAGGGTTAATCCGCGGTTGGTAGTACTGTTTCTTTTAATGCCGATTATGATACCAGAAGGGCTGATTTGAGGAATCCCGGTTTCTTGTAATTTAACACACGCTTGTTCACTCAGTTCGTGTAAATAATTTTGGCGACCGTTTTCCACAATTGAATTATGAGAACTCATTCCACAATAATATATAGTGCGATCTATCTCGACACGACACTGAATAACTTCTGTATGCGAAAAGTCTGATAGTTGAAGAAGCTGAATGTACGTTTGCACTGGAGTTGGTTTGATTATCGGAATGTTGCATTCTCCTACGTTGTTGAGCGAAATTGTTGTTATATTTAGGTTTGTTCCCGCACAATCGTATCCAAGAAGCCCGGAACACCGATGGAAGAGAGCGATGGTAAGTATCAGGGTGAGCATTTTTCCCTGAAACAAGGGGACACCCGATTATTAATCTAGCGGAAGACGGGTCCCTCTTAATTTATTTGCGTGCACTATTCGCGGTTTGCCTTTATAGAGAATTTTTAAATTTCCGCCCGATAAAATCTCGATAATTTCGCACGGCTCGGTATATTGATCGCCGAATTTTCCCTTGACGGGCTCTTTTAGCATTAAAACGGTGTCACCGACGTTAAAATTTTGCGGATTGATTTTTCGATCGTAATAATACTTTGACTTTTCTTTTGCCGCAATAAGATTTTCTCTCGCGAGTTCTTGAAGATCACCGATTCGATTGAACAGCTGTTCGAGATAGTCCGTGTAGGTTGGATCTTGTTGTTCCTCGATGTGTTGATGATTGGATGGAAGTCGAGCTAGCTTGCCGTAAACTAGTTCGAAGGGAGTGTATTTAGTCCCCTCGTGTTGGCTCGTATTATAAGAAAACATGCACATTTCAAGAAATTCATCCCAATCATTATTTTCGTCTACAAATTGTTTTAAATATTCTGCAAGAACATGATGCGAACGTTCGATAGAGCCGTTACTTTGCGGATAAAAAGCTGTCGTTTGGAACATTTTAATGCGATACTTTTTCGCGATTGATTTTATAAGGCTTGATAAAAAGTTTTGACCTTGATCGGTTAAAATAGCCTTCGGCGCTCCGAAGCGAGAAATAAAATTATTCACAAATGCGTTGGCTACATCTACCGACGTCGTTTTTGCCAAAGGTACTGCTACCGAAAATTTTGTGAGAAGGTCTTGAATCGTTAGAATGTATATGTTACCCTTTTTCGTAACGGGTAGTGGACCGACGATGTCCATTGATATTTTATCGAAAGATGACCCCGGTGTGTCAGTTAGAATCATTGGTTGCTTTGTTTTTACTCGGACCAGTTTTTTAATTTGGCAGTTTCGACAACGAGAGATGTAGTCTTGAATTTGAGCTTTCATATTATCCCAATAGAAATTTTCTCTTATACGCTTATATGTTTTATTTACGCCCTTATGGCCGCCGATCGCGGAGGCGTATTTTTCGTATATGATTTCAAGTCTTTCTTCCTCCGACGGGAAGCGAATAAGTTGTTGACAAATTGTTATTGCAATCATTTGATCTCTTAATGTTTCGATTAACAAATTTTTTATATCCGGCCAGGGTATACCACCCACTGACTCGGTTTTCGCGATGTTGAAAAAGGTGATGCCCTCGTTAATAATTACGTCACGCAAGGATTCAAATGTTTCACCAAGATCTTCGAGTGATAAATTTTCTTTTTCGTGAAATAAGATTGGTAATGCAATGACGTTACGATTATTTTCTTTAAATGTTTTTGCTCGATGGATCGTGATTTCGGTGAATCTCGGTAGTTTATTCTTTTGCCCCACTGTCGATAGGCTGACTTTGTCTGGTAATAAAAACGATTTGATTCCCTTTTTGCATGGAAAGATTGTCTCTAATTTCGTGAATCGATAATGCGCCTTCTATAATATAGTTTAAATCGTGATCGCCTTGAAATTGCGGATCAGGATCGATAAGATTTTCTGTTTCTTCATCCGATGAGAGATTTTCGTTTTCGTCCAAAAAACTTTCACTTTGACTTTCATTTTCGTCATTTTCCTTATCATTTTCATTATTTTCTTTATCATTACAGGAAGCTCGGGATTCGAGGGGCGAGTCGTTATTTAAAACAGCAAATGACAGATCCGGCTCAACGACGATGTCCTCGGGTCTTTCACCGAATAAGTTGACGTCGTCGCGATTACCGGGAGCAACTACAATGCCTCGTGATCCCTCTGTTTCCAGAGTTTCCGGAGAGAGATTTTCATTGAGAGAGAGATTGGCCGGATTCCGATTGTCAGAGGGCGAGCTTTCCAACATCGACACATCGTCGTCGATAGGATCGTCTCGTGATCCTCCTATACCCGGGGAAATATCCGTCATTTTTATCCTTTTTGGATTTTTATTTTCAATTTCAGGTACTAATGACCCTTTTTTCTTTTCTTTAGGTTTTACAGGTGGACTGAAAATGCACTCGCTGGAATTGGATTCTTCGTTATCGGATGAGGATTGGATTTCGTCGTTGGATCTGGACGTGGATGGTAAGCCAGAAGGTAAGTCTCTTTTTCGTTTTTTAGAGGGTGTATGCGTGAAAACATACACCGATTTTGTCGTGATAGGTGGATTACGCGAGAGAGCGTCAGCGTTGCTGTTGACTCTTCCCGGTTTGTAAAAGATTTTATATTGATAACACCGGCACACAAAAAAAAAGTGGTCTGTACATTTGACCAGACCCACCCATCTCTATGTAGTTCGATGCGCTGAACTCGAATCTGAGGTCCGTTTGGTTCATACACCCTCAAAATTTTGAGTAAATTGCGAAAAACCGAAAAAAATTGCAAAAAATCGCGAAAAACTGCAATTATGGGGATGAAAAAAAATGTTTGGACCTGAATCGAGCATGATTTTCATGTATTTCGATCCGCTGAATCTGAATCCGAAGTTTATTTGACCCCTCAACCCTCCAAAATTAGAGTAAATTGCGAAAAACCAAAAGAAAATGCAAAAAATCGCGAAAAACTGCAGTTATGGAGGTGAAAAAAATGTTGTGGACCTGAAGCGAGTATAATTATTTTGTAGTTTGATCCACCGAATCTGAATCTGAAGTTCATTTGGCCCCTCAACCTTTCAAAATTAGAGTAAATCGCGAAAAACCGAAAAAATTGCAGTTATAAAAATAGAAAAAAATGTATCAAACACGATTATGTACGTTTCTTGTATATTTTGATGCGTGGAATACAAGTTCAGAATCTGATGATTTCAAACATTCATAAACCTACAAAAAATCGTGAAAAATAGCAAGTGATGAGGAGGAAGGAAACGATCTTCATGAATTTCAAACTGTTCTTCGTTTGTATCGAACTCTTTTGTCTTCAAATGATCTACGCAGCGGGTTCCTTTTTCGTTTCCTATTTTCTCTCGGTATTTCTCTTTTTAACGTTCAGCAAAAATCTGCCATCATGTTGATATTCCAATTTCCTTGATACCTACATTCCATTTCACTTATGTCTTGATGAAATCGTTCTCCCTGTTCTTCACTGTAGTCTCCAAGATTTTCTAGAAAATAGTCGAGGTGAGAATGTAGAAAGTGCAATTTCAGATTCATCAAGCAACCCAAATTTTTGTAATTTTCCAGCAACTCTTCAACTAAAGTCTTGTAATTCTCACTTTTATTATTTCCCAAAAACTTTTGTGAAACATTTTTAAAACTTACCCAAGCTGCTCTCTCATTGTTGTTCATTTTTTCAACGAAATTTGCGTCCTCAAGTAAAGTCCGAATTTGAGGTCCATCGAAAATTCCCTCTTTTAACTTGGCATCGCTTATTGCAGGAAACTTTACTCCTAAATACTGGAAACATTCGCCATCTTTGTCCAGAGCTTTGACATACTGTTTTTTTTTTGTTTTTCGCAATTTACTCCAATTTTGGAGGGTTGAGAGATCAAATAAACTCCGGATTCAGATTCAGCGGATCGAAATACATGAAAATCATGCTCGATTCAGGTCCAAAAATTTTTTTCCATCCCCATAATTGCAGTTTTTCGCGATTTTTTGCCATTTTTTTCGGTTTTTGGCAATTAACTCAAAATTTTGAGGGTGTATGAACCAAACGGACCTCAGATTCGAATTCAGCGCATCGAACTACATAGAGATGGGTGGGTCTGGTCAAATGTACAGACCACTTTTTTTTTTTGTGTGCCGGTGTAATTGGCCAGACTTAAGCGCCAATGGACAAGTCGATTTGCTGGGTCTTTTACAGAGTTGAGCCATACTAGCGGCTGATGATCTGTTAAGAGTTTGAATTCTCGACCGTAGATGTATGGTCGGAAGTGATTTACGCAATAAATGATTGCCAGGCATTCTTTTTCTATTGTATAGTAGTTCAATTCGTGTTTGTTTAGGGTACGAGAAGCGTACGCAATGGGCTTATCTTTGCCGATTTCGCCTTGAGAAAGAACACCCCCGATGGCGGTGTTTGAAGCATCTGTAGTGATGTTAAAGGGCTGCGAAAAGTCTGGGTATTGGAGAATAGGTTCTTTGCAGAGAGCCTCTCTTAAAGTTTCGAAAGCTTTTTGCTGTGATTCCGTCCATTTAAACGGGATACCCTTTTTTAAGAGATTCGTTAAAGGCTTAGAGATGCCTGAGAAATTTTCGATAAAGCGCCGATAATAACCGGCGAGACCGAGAAATTGTTTTATCTTTTTCTGAGTGGTTGGCGCTGGATAATTTTGAAGCGCTTCGATTTTCTTGGGATCGGGCTTAACGTCCTGGTCGCTTATAACGTGACCTAGATAACCGACTTCTCGTCGTAGAAATTCACATTTATCGGGTTGTAAACGCAAATTTGCATTTCGTAAACGCATTGCCAATTTTTCGAATTTTTGTTGATGTTCTGAAAGAGATTTTGCATAGATGACGATATCGTCTAGGTAAACGAAGAGCTCAACGCCTTGGAGACCTACTAGGACTCTGTCCATAAGTCGTTGAAATGTGGCTGGAGCATTTTTTAAGCCAAAAGGCATACGATTGAACTCGTAATGCCCAAAGGGTGTAATGCAGAATGCAGTTTTATGTTTGTCTTGCGGATCGACTTTGATCTGGTGGATACCACTCGCAAGATCAAAAACTGAGAAGTATTTGGCTTTACCGAGTTGATCAAGTATCTCGTTTATTTGAGGGAGCGGATACGCATCCCCGATGGTTTTTTCGTTTAGATTTCGATAATCGATTACCATCCTCCACCGTTTGTTGCCCTGGGAGTCCTCCTTTTTGGGTACAATCCACAGGGGAGAGCTAAACGGTGACAAGGATGGCGAGATAACATCGTTTTTTATCAATTCGCCAACTTGTTTTGTTATCTCGTCTTTATGAATTGGCGGAAAGCGATATTGGCGAGTAAAAACGGGCTGATCATCGATGGTCGTAATTTTATGGTGGAAATCAGGCACAAAATTCAACGGTTCATTGGGTAAGTGAAAAAGATCGGCATTATTTTCAATGATAGTGTCTACACTTTCTTTTTCTTCCGGATTAAGATGTTCTAAGCGTAATAAATTTTTTACTTCTTTTACTCGATTCGATTTTTGAACTTGAAGCACTTTTCTATGAGAATAACCCGGTTGCTTTTCGCCGTTACACAGATATGGACACGTATATTCGATATCAATTGATTGTTCAATTCCGTCAGGGAAGTGGAGATTAAAATCTTCCGCATCGATAAGAAAAGTGTCTTCCAATTGTTCGAAATTTTCTACTTTAATCGTTGGTACTTTCATTACAACGTCTTCTAATGTCGAGTTGTGGACTATTAATTGCGTAATACCGTTTTTGACTCGCGCTACGGCTTGACCACAGTAAATCCCGGGACCGATATTTAACCGGGGAATGTAACAATCTTTAATTTCGGGATTTTCGACCCTCGCGAATGCTACAGTTTTTGATCTTTTTGCAATAAAAATTTCGTTACAATCTTTGAATGGATGGGCCTGATTTTTCCATTTAATGAGACGTTTGGACCAATCGATGGAAGCTTGATTTTCGGCTAGAAATTCTGCGCCGATGAGAGCATGTTGTGGCGTCGGGAAATCGTCTCCGACGACATAGAAAGTTGCAGGAGTCCCGCATAATTTGACATTTATTGAACCGAAAGTGTGAACTGGTTCGCCAGCGATTCCGTTAAGCTGGAGTCTATCGAGTTTGTTAATTGCCGCGGTATCGCGGACGATTTGAATTTTAGCGATGTTAACCTCTGCACCTGAATCGATTAAAAATTCGGTAAGCCCGTTTAACTGTGGGCAATCGAGGGTGACAGAGGGAGAACGCTGCTCGTTGTTCAAGCAGACGTTGACGGAGCGGACGGCGTTATCGCGTTCGCGAGATTGACAGGGCGTAATTGCTGGTCGTCCAACGAGCCCTGTTCCGTCGGACGAGGATTCTCGTTTTTTGCGAGGTCGTTTTGTTTTTTGTAACACTTTATTTCGAAATGCCCCGGACGGTCGCAATATGTGCAGTGGGGTCGGTTTGAGTTCGATCGATTATTGTCGTAGGTATTACCGTTATTTCCACGATTGTTAAAATTGTTATTGTTATAGCCACGATTATTATAGTTACCGCGATTGTTATTGTCCCTTTTTGGACGTTTTTCAGGAAACTTGAGCCAACAATTATCGGGCTCGTGACCGACTTTGTTGCAGTGGATGCACACTGTACTTGACGCGAATGCGGCGCGATCGTTTCGCGGCGGAAGAGAAGGAGCAGCTTGTTTCGAGAATTTTTGATCGACTGCAATTTCTTTTTCTACTTTAATTGCCTTAGCAAACAAATCCTCGAGATTCTTATATTCCTCTTGACGGAGGCGGATTCTGAAATCGGATGGAAGACCCTTAACGAAACTTTGCATTGTATCATATTCGCATTGAACGCAATGCGCTACGGTGAGTGGACCCCAAGTTTCGGTATCCATCTCGAAAATCGCGGAATGCAAGTCTTTTATTCGCGCAATATACTGGATGATGTTTTCGGACGCATTTTTCATAATTGAGCCCAGTTCTCCCCGACATTCATTTACGGATTTTGACGTACCGAAAAACGATTTTACACGATCTACCAATTGTTTGACGGTTTTGAAATCGTAATCGTCTAACGCGGTTTGCGCGTGCCCCTTTAATTTGTTACGTAGAAGTAGTATGAGATTTTGTTCGTGTTGAGGACCGAACAGATCGTAAATCTTTTGACACGAACGAGCGAAACGGAGTGCAGGTATGTTATAGCCTGTAAAAATGGGCACAGCTTCGAGTGCATCTTTATATTTCATGTTTGGAACGAAAGCGTAACTCGGTGATGGGCTACACGTGCTCGGAGGTGGATCGATACGCCTGTTTTCGAATTTTTGTGGTTCCGGATTTTGTATATTTACCGGATTTTGAATGTTTGCTGGATTTTGAATGTTTGCTGGATTTTGAATTAACGGAGTGACCGGTCTAGAGTTTAACGGTCCGTTGATCGCGTTATGGTGTGTCGATTCGGCCCAGTCTTTTTCCGTGAATATCGCGGCTCGCGAACTCGGTCTACCGATTTTTATCGACTTAATTTCGTTCATAATTCTATCGAGATTATTTTGCATCGATCTATTAGCATCTGCTTGTTCATTAATTACGTTGAGAAGATCTTTTAGTCTGGCGTCTTGTGTTTTATTGGTTTCTTCGAATCCTGCTGCATCTAACGTTTCGAACTGTCTAATTACTTCGTTTCTTTCTTCGTCGAGCATGTCTTCTTTACGTTTCAAACTTTGTTCTTTTTCGAATAGTTCACGTTCTTTTAAAGCCAATTGATCGCGGAGAATTTGCAATTCCGCTGAAGTTAATGGAGCATCGTTTTCCATTTTGATAATTTATTTATAAAATTTCGCGAGAAAATAATTAATTTAAATTGGAAGGCACCAGTAATGTAAACGCGACGGTATCCCACCGCTGCCACCAAAAATTTTATATTCCTGTTACGTCGTGGATTAAATGCTCGGATTTTTAAAAAGAGATTTTCAAATTTACCGATCGCATAGGCGAGACTCTACTTGACCGGCCTAAAATACACGAGCTCTAGACGCGTAAGAATAGGGGTGATTCCACGTTGAGAGAGGTGAGATTTTCCTCTCTGGGATAGGAATCGTGTGCGCGTTTAATTACGAGGTGCAAATGATAGTGAATATGGTAACGGACTTACTACTTGAGCGGTGAAGCGTAACGAGTGAGGAAATCGATTTATTCGATGGTGACGAGCTCGATATCAGCTGGAGACGACGGCCTTGAAAGCGTCGATGCCTCGGAGATGTTGTCACACTCCGGCTGGTAAATCTCACTCTGGATAACAGCTGATTTTTCAACGAGTCGAATGGACGAATTATCGACGATGTAGAACTTCCTTTGAACGACGATGTTGGAAACGACACGAATGTTTTTCTTACGAGAAGACGAGTCTTTTTCGATTAAAACGGAATTGCGAACGTCACTCTCTAATAAATCACTAATCAAATTATTGGTTGGAATGTCAATTAAATCTTCAACCAATTTGTTGACTGAATTATTTATTGTAACAGTGAGAGAAATATTAATTGATTCGTTAATCACTGGCGATGCACAATAATATTCTGGATTCGGAAACACGTGATTTAGCATGTATTTTGTCCAAGAAAAATTATTTCCTCGCCTTTGAGCGGGCTTATTTTGGAGAATAGCGATGCTTTTACGAAGTTTGAATATTTTACCAGCTCGCCGTCTAGGCATTACAAGAATTTATACATTTAAAATAAATAATTAATTTGAATTTCTTTTACTTATTTCAGGAAGAGGAACGAGTCCGAGTACGAGTGCCGGATTTGTATGGCACAAGTAAATGGAGTGGAGCGCAAGACTCGCCGACCCAGAGGATCAGCTGATGCTAAGGAGAGTAGGAGAGGTTCGCACCGCGTGCCGGTAGACAGGCACCAGCTAGCACGAGTGGAATAAGTCAGCGTGAAGGCTGACAGACAAAGTGAGTAAAATATAGAAATTCAATTTAATTAATTTCAGAACTTTGATTTTAAAATCGTGGAGAATCGGATTGAATTATTAATTTTGATATTTATTCGTAAAAATATCACTTTCGCTTTTAACTTGTTGAAATTTGAATAAACTGATTAATTAATAGAAATTATTTTTATGTGGAATAATGGATGAGAATAGAAGGAATTATTAATTGAGTACACGAATTCACTTCAGTACTTGTATTGTTACAAACTTTTAAGAAACTTTTAAGAAATATTACAAAATAAAAGAACTTTTCGATTTTCAGCTGCGCGGTGGATGTGTCCGAACTCAACGACGGTCGGAGGGTGACTGGCAAGTCTGGAGAGAGATCGAGAACTACTGGGCCTGGCGCGCATGCGCCCTTAAATAGATGTCCCCACAGCGACGCTCTGGCCCATCGGTGCATCATCGATGTGCAGCATCTCTTGGTGAGGGTTGACTCACACCCTGTGACGAACTTGTTTTTCGTTGTTTTTCTGGACTTCGTCCGTGTGACTCATGGATAGGGTGGTCACGTACACCCCTGGCGCTTGAGTATGTACTAGTACAAAGTTCTTTCTTCTTATATGCTAGTACAGAGTATTAGGTATATATATAGTTTGAATATAATATGTATCCTAGCCAAAAATCCCCTCGACGGGGAAAAAAGCCTGGACAAGTCCATTTGTTCGTGACCCCCGTTTCCATTTGTTTTCACAGAAAAATCTAACCCCGCTAAAAAAAAATTCAAACCTCCAATAAAATGAAAAATAGAAAAAAACCCTAGAAAAAAATAGCTTCTAAAAAATTGGAGAAAAACCCTAAAAAAAATTCAAGACAATTAAAAAAAAATACAATAAACGTGAAAATGGTAAAAAAAAAGTTGACGATTTTCGCTCAGCACTAAAAATTCTTGATATCCATAAAAGGACAAGTATTCCATTGATGGCTGAAAATCAATTAACGAGGAAAAGGGAAAACTCCCAAAAAGACATAGCACAAAAAAAGAAACCCTTAAATACAAAATGGCGAATCGACAGAAAAACTTCATACAAAAAATAAAAAACTAAAGTTTGCCATCGCATGTTGAGCAGTTGAGCGGATACGCACAGAGAACTTGTCCAGCCCGAAAATTTTTGTATTAGCTTCCGCATATTCCCTATAAATAGCAGCGGCTGATACAAAAATTTTCGGGCCGGACAAGTACTCTGTGCGTATCCGCTCAACTGCTCAACATGCGATGGCAAACTTTAGTTTTTTATTTTTTGTATGAAGTTTTTCTGTCGATTCGCCATTTTGTATTTAAGGGTTTCTTTTTTTGTGCTATGTCTTTTTGGGAGTTTTCCCTTTTCCTCGTTAATTGATTTTCAGCCATCAATGGAATACTTGTCCTTTTATGGATATCAAGAATTTTTAGTGCTGAGCGAAAATCGTCAACTTTTTTTTTACCATTTTCACGTTTATTGTATTTTTTTTTAATTGTCTTGAATTTTTTTTAGGGTTTTTCTCCAATTTTTTAGAAGCTATTTTTTTCTAGGGTTTTTTTCTATTTTTCATTTTATTGGAGGTTTGAATTTTTTTTTAGCGGGGTTAGATTTTTCTGTGAAAACAAATGGAAACGGGGGTCACGAACAAATGGACTTGTCCAGGCTTTTTTCCCCGTCGAGGGGATTTTTGGCTAGGATATCACTTCTTTTTTTCTGACTCCTCCGAAACCTAAATTTTTTCATGATCACATACTTCGTGAATCTTTCCCCATGGTTTAAATTGGTTTAGTTTCGTCGATCCACTCGTACACTACCGCTCAAACGTTTAGATACACCAGACAACTCTGCCAAAAAGAAAGATATTCGAATTTCCAAAGTGGCTTTTCAAAAAGGATGGATCAGGCTCCAGTTTGCCTTATTTAAATATTTTTCCATTGATTTGTTTTTTTGGCCTTGTACGGACTTTGATTCCCGACCGTTTTTATGCCTTTTTTCGACCATCGCGGATTCGGCACACAATATAAGAGATTTTTTTTTCTTTTACTATGTAAAACTTGGAATGCAATGCAAAAGCTCCAACTTCTTCTTTTGAAAAATTTGTTGTGTTTTTTTTCCCGAAAGTTATTTCGTTTTTGGCCAAAAACAGAAAGTTTTGAAAAATTCAAAATAACCCAAGAATGATATGGTTTATAGAAAATTTTTACCGATACAAGAAGTTGCGTATTTTCATACTAAATCGCCTGGATTTTTCTTCGAATTTCTCTTAGAATTTTTTTTTTCGGACAATTTTTTTTGAATTTGACCTCTAGCAGGAAAAAAATGCATCACTATCAAAAAGGGATGAATGTACAAAATTTTCTTGTGGCTCAGCGACATGATTTTTATGTCACTGAGCCCTCGCAGCGACAAGATTTTCATTTGCCTCAGCGACAAGATTTTCATTTGCTTCAGCGACAAAATTTTCATGTCGCTCAGCGACAAGATTTTTATGTCACTGAGAGATATTATCGCTTAGCGATTAATCTTCATGTGGTTCAGCGACAAGATTTTCATGTCACTGAGCCCTCGCAGCGACAAGATTTTCATTTGCCTCAGCGACAAGATTTTTATGTCACTGAGAAATATTATCGCTTAGCGATTAATCGTTATATGGTTCAGCGACAAGATTTTCATGTCACTGAGCCCTCGCAGCGACAAGATTTTCATGTCACTGAGCCCTCGCAGTGACAAGATTTTCATTTGCCTCAGCGACAAGATATTCATGTGCCTCAGTGACAAGATTTTTATGTCACTGACAATGAAAAATATTATCGCTTAGCGATTAATCTTCATGTGATTCAGCAACAAGATTTTCATGTCACTGAGCACTCGCAGCGACAAGATTTTCATGTCGCTCAGCGACAAGATTTTCATGTCGCTCAGCGACAAGATTTTTATGTCACTGAGAAATATTATCGCTTAGCGATGAATCTTCATGTGGTTCAGCGACAAGATTTTCATGTCACTGAGCCCTCGCAGCGACAAGATTTTCATGTCACTGAGCCCTCACAGCGACAAGATTTTCATTTGCCTCAGCGACAAGATATTCATGTCGCTCAGCGACAAGATTTTTATGTCGCTCAGCGACAAGAGTTTATTTTCCTGAGAGATATTATCGCTTAGCGATTAATCTGATGCCTGTGGCATTGTAAGTCATGCTATAAATGAATAAAATGGTGGGTGTAGGAATAAATAGGTCAAAACATGTGAAGCATATTCATTCATGAAGCATATTCTCCCGTCATTGGAGCATGTCGGTAATATGCCAGCTGAAAATTCGAATTTGTGAGGTTATGACGAGCTGTCAAAGCAGTATCACAGCATTCGTTCAGACTCGGTAACGACAAACCTGCAACACATTCTTCTCCCATAACCTTGCATTCCCGGGCAAATAAATGGTTAGCCAACATTCGTTGTTCGACAAAGAACAAGTTGTAACAGTTATTTTCTCGAAAATGTCAAGGGCGGAAAGGAAAAATATGAACTTATTTCAGCTATCTCTCTCACACTCGCGTCAATATATATGGCCCTTCGAAATATCAGCTGACATTTTTCGCTCGCTCATCTGCACTGTTTTTTTTGTTTGTACTTATTCAGAAGAATATATAGCCACAGGGCAGAAGAATATATAGCCACAGGGCCACACAGGGCCACGTTATTACATGTGGGCAACGAGTTTTCGAACGCAGCTCTGTCGCGACCAATAAGAAGCTTGATAGCATCAAAAGGCCTTTCATTGTGTGTCGTATACATACACACCAATACTTCGATCTTAGCATAATCTTGAGCCTGTGCAAAGTTTTTTCTCAGCAAATACGGCATCAATCGTGCTGATCCAGGGCTTAATCGAAAGCTCTTTTCATAATAAGTTTCCAGTTCAATTTTCAAATCATAATATTTCTCCCCGGCTCCGTAATTAAGGAAAGAAATTTCATATTTTACCCCCACCACGGCGAATCATTTTGTTTCGAGATAATATACTCTGGGCGAGCCGCGGGCTAGCAGACGACAGAGCTGCCAAATGTACTTGTCCCGAGACTCTACCGAGTCTCTTGATATGAAAATGAATTCTTATTTTATTATTGATTAATTAATTAGGAATTAATTAATCAATAATTTAACATTTTTATTTTCAGCTTTAGGTTTAAATGAGGTAGGTATATAGTATGTAAGTCTTAGTTTTAAGGATATTGACAATTAATTAACTGTTGTTAATTAATTGTTAATTTACAATATTTTGTTATTTTAATCTGTCTTTTCTTTTTCTAGGTTTTTCTAGGTAGACCCGAGGACGTAACAATAGTATGAATATTATTATGAAATCGAACGTTTTTCAAGATGGAATGTGAAAATACTGATTGGGGTGGTTATAAATAAGCAACACGAGTAACAAGGGGTAGACCCGAGGACGTAACAATCGAACATTTTTCGCGAAGGAACGACGGTTTTCAAAATTTTCGAAACGAAATTTGATCGTATTTGTTTTAAATCAGTGGAATCAATTTTTACTCTCGTCAACATTTTTCGTTCAATTCGACCGGAAAATAACTCGTCACGTATAAATTTTACATCGTAGTATAATTTTAAACTTTTCACCAGGATCTAAACTAGAAACAATGATTTTTCATGCATTGTCTGACTCTTTGCTCATCACCGAACATTTTTCGTGAAGGAACGACGTTTTTCAAAATTTTCGAAACGAAAATTGATCGTATATGGTTCAAATCAGTGCAATCAAGTTTTACTCTCGTCAACATTTTTCGTTCAATTCGACCGAAAAGAAACTCGTCAAGTATAAATTTTACATCGAAGTATGATTTTCGACTTTTGACCAGAAATTGAACGAGAAACAACGATTTTTCATGCAATGTTTGACCTTTCGCACATCACCGAACCTTTTTCGCGAAGGAACGACGGTTTTCAAAATTTTCGAAATGAAATTTCATCGTATTTGGTTCAAATCAGTGCAATCCAGTTTTTCTCTAGTCAACATTTTTCGTTCAATTCGACCGAAAAGAAACTCGTCACGTATAAATTTTACATCGAAGTTTGATTTTCGACTTTTGACGAGAAATTGAACGAGAAACAACGATTTTTCGTGCAATGTTTGACTTTTCGCTCATCACCGAACATTTTTCCTGAAAGAACGACATTTTGCAAAATTTTCGAAACGAAAATTGATCGTATTTGGTTCAAATCAGTGCAATCCAGTTTTTCTCTCGTCAACGTTTTTCGTTAAAATCGACCGAAGAGAGACTCGTCACGTATAAATTTTACATCGAAGTATGAATTTCGACTTTTGACCAGATATTAAACGAGAAACAACGATTTTCCATGCATTGTCTGACTCTTCGCTCGTCACCGAACATTTTTCCTGAAAGAACGACGTTTTGCAAAATTTTCGAAACGAAAATTGATCGTATTTGGTTCAAATCAGTGCAATCCAGTTTTTCTCTAGTCAACATTTTTCGTTCAATTCGACCGAAAAGAAACTCGTCACGCATAAATTTTACAGCGAAGAATGATTATCGACTTTTGACGAGAAATTGAACGAGAAACAACGATTTTTGATGCAATGTTTGACTCTTCGCTCATCACCGAACATTTTTTGTGATGGAACGACGATATCTAAAATTTTCGAAACGAAATTCGATCGTATTCGGTTTACATCAGTGCATTCAAGTTTTTCTCTCGATTTTCGTTTAAATCGACCGAAAAGGGACTCGTCACGTATAAATTTTTCATCGAAATATGATTTTCGACTTTTGACGAGAAATTGTACGAGAAACAACGATTTTTCATGCAATGTTTGACTTTTCGCTCATCACCGAACATTTTCCGCGAAGGAACGACGGTTTTCAAAATTTTCGAAACGAAATTTCATCGTATTTGGTTTAAATCAGTGGAATCAATTTTTTCTCTCATCAACGTTTTTTGTTCGAATCGACCAAAAAGAAACTCGTCGCGTATAAATTTTACATCGAAGTTTGATTTTCGACTTTTGATCAGAAATTGAACGAGAAAGAACGATTTTTCATGCATTGTCTGACTTTTCGCTCATCACCGAACATTTTTCGCGAAGGAACGACGGTTTTCAAAATTTTCGAATCGAATCTGCATCGTATTTGGTTCAAATCAGTGCAATCAAGTTTTTCTCTAGTCAACGTTCTTTGTTCGAATCGACCGGAAAGAAACTCGTCGCGTATAAATTTCACATCGAAGTATGATTTCCGACTTTCGACCAGAAATTGAACTAGAAACAACGATTTTCCATGCATTGTCTGACTCTTCGCTCGTCACCGAACATTTTTCGTGAAAGAACGACGCTATTCAAAACTTTCGAAACGAAAATTGATCGTATTTGGTTCAATTCAGTGCAATCCAGTTTTTTCTCTCGTCAACGTTTTTCGTTAAAATCGACCGAAGAGAGACTCGTCACGTATAAATTTTACATCGAAGTTTGATTTTCGACTTTTCACAAGAAATTTAAAAATGGCAAAAATCCCCTCATGGGGAAAAAACCCGGACAAGTACATTGATGGTCCCTCGTTTTCCGATGATATCACAAAAATTGTGCAAAAATCCAAAAATTCACGTTCTTTATTTATTTCTTTGCATCTATTTGTACGGAAAAAATTAATTCAAACATTAGAAACGACATAGAATTGGTGTCTTACAATAATTAATAGTCGAAAAAATAACTAAAAAAAGGTAGCCATTTGAGTTACGTGCAGCTGTAATAATTATGATATCAATACGAGGACAAGTATTTATTGGTTATTGAGAAGATATCAACATCGACGTATACTAAAAACACTTAACAAAATTATCAACTTTTAATATCTGAAAATTTTGTTTAAATAAGTGCTAACGATACGTGTCTGGCCCATTACTTTTCATTATAATTGCTATTCAAAAGGAAATCAAATTAAAGGTGGAACAACGTGTTACGTTTCGGCGGCAGAAACTTATAAGAAAATCAATTCTTCTCTGAATTTCAGGATGAAAACCCTGGTATCAAACACGACATTCGACGTCGATTCAATCGGAATTAATTGTGTTTAAATGCGTCTTAAGAGTACTTGTCCGGCCCATCACTTTTTATTCAAATTCCTCATTCAAAGAAAAATCAGGGGTCTCTCAGAAATGGATCACAAGTATGTACACGGAGCAAATTAAAAAGTGAAAACTACCGTTACCGTATAGAAACCAGGGACGACCTTGAATGATTGGAAATTTTTACAGAGCATAGTGTACAATTGCCGAGAAATTAAATTAACTCCCCTATAACAGACATGGGATTGTGTTTTAATTCCATAAATATACAAAGTTTGCAAGGTGAAAATTACCAACCATTCAAAATCATCTCCAGTTTCTATCACGTTAACAATAATTTCTACCCTTAAATTCTTTCCTCGGACTTATTAATTGTTGGTAAAAGCTTGAATTGCACTTTTCTAATCAATATCTTCATGCCTAGCTCTCGAGGACTCAATAATAAAAGGATCGAATTAATATTATTTCGTATGAAGTTTCCGTGATACGAAAACTTTTGATTGATATTGAACGATTTTCCCATGGCTTGCATTGATCTTCCAACCATTGACCAGAGTTAATTTGGATCCCTGACCAATAAATAGTAGCTTTTACTAGTGTGATAAGTTTTAATGCTCACAGTACAACTTCTCGATAATATAAAACTTTTTATTGCTTTAGTTTACACTGGAGAACTCGATGCTTATAAATTTCAGACTAAAGTGAAATTCAACCACGTGTAAACGTGTGAATCGTATAAGAGTACACGTCTATCCACGGATCTATTTCACTCCAGTCTCAGGTAATTCTGGGACGCGTGCTCCGGTGTGACCTAAGCTATTGCTGCGATGTTTTACGGAGTCGCATCTCAAGGAAATTTACAACCACCTAAGCCTTATATACGTGTTATTTTGTCAAAACTACGTAAACGATGACATCCCGTTCAAATCGACATTAAATATTGTTTATGATACAAAGGTATCCTGCAATTCGGAGAACAATGATTTCCTCATGAAACTCTGCCGCTGAAGAATACCAAGCCTCAATTTTTTATTCGATTTTTCTTTGAATGAGGAATTTGAATAAAAAGTGATGGGCCGGACAAGTACTCTTAAGACGCATTTAAACACAATTAATTCCGATTGAATCGACGTCGAATGTCGTGTTTGATACCAGGGTTTTCATCCTGAAATTCGGAGAAGAATTGATTTTCTTATAAGTTTCTGCCGCCGACACGTATCGTTAGCACTCATTTAAACACAATTTTCAGATATTAAAAGTTGATAATTTTGTTAAGTGTTTTTAGTATACGTCGATGTTGATATCTTCTCAATAACCAATAAATACTTGTCCTCGTATTGATATCATAATTTTTACAGCTGAACGTAACTCAAATGGCTACCTTTTTTTAGTTATTTTTTCGACTATTAATTATTGTAAGACACCAATTCTATGTCGTTTCTAATGTTTGAATTAATTTTTTCCGTACAAATAGATGCAAAGAAATAAATGAAGAAAGTAAATTTTTGGATTTTTGTACAATTTTTGTGATATCATCGGAAAACGAGGGACCATCAATGTACTTGTCCGGGTTTTTTCCCCATGAGGGGATTTTTGCCATTTGATATCACGTCTTTTTTTTTAAGTGTTTTCAACGTAAAAAAATTACATTCGTAAAAAATTCTGACCGAAGTATTTGGCGAGTGTTTTTCGATTGAATTAGCATAATGTATCAATCATGATCACGAACTCGCCAAATACTTCGGTCAGAATTTTTTTCCACTGTAATTTTTTTACGTTCACAATTTGGTTGATGACACATATGTAGTTCCGAACTTTATTATGTTTTGTATCAGCATCCAACCGTATTCGAAAATTCCATAAATAAGTAAAGACTCCCGTACTTGGCCACGTATATTTCAACGGAGATTAACTAATTTTGTGACTTTCTTTGAGGTTTTCTAAGCGGCATTTTGGATTTTTTTTAATATCATAGGGAAACGAGGGACCACCAATGTACTGGTTCAGGTTCTTTTTCCCAGTGAGGGGATTTTTGCGATTTGGTATTCTTTCCTTTTTCTGAAGTATTTTCAAATATTTCGGTCATTACAAACGTTTATGGAGGCTGTATACAATTATTTTTTCCTCTGAGGAATAAATGAATTAATATTCAAATATCATTTGGAAACGAGAGATCACTGTACCAAGTACTTATACAGGTTTTCTCCGCTATTTGTTATCAATTTTCTATCATAATTATGACATGTAACGAAAATATAAATCGCAAAGAATTAAAATGACAGTTAAATCTTCATCTTTGCCATAATTGCATCAATAACGGGATAGTACTCATATTCATATAGTATGTGATATTCATGAATGATTTATATGATAATCAATTGGCCTGCAAAAACAAACAGACATTTGATTACAAGGCTGTCAATATCACGATAGTAATGTAGACTAAAAATGAAACTTAAGTATCAAAAAATATGAGTACTCTTATCAGCACGCGCGCCACAAGATGGCGCAGGTGGTAACGTGCTAACCTTAAGAGCAATCGGTGAGAAATGTTTTTTTTTTTATCTGCCAATTCTGTTTGTAGTAACAATTCCTGAATGTCCAATTTCGTGACGCTCTATCGTGACACGCTGGAACGGACTTCTCCTTGCCATAGAAGTTTTACTTCGAAAGCGTCAAACTTGCAAACATTTTTCTATCTTCGTCTAAATCGATGCTTTCCTAATGCCAATCGATTCGGGATCAAAAATATAAAACCGGCAGCTCGATTTCGACTTTTATCTTTTTTTTCAATTTATGATCATAATTTGTCGTTAGTTTGAGAATGGCCGTTCAATTGAAACGTTTATTCAATAATGGTTTTTATCAGAAAAACGCTACAAAAACGGTGATAAGTTGGTCAATTTTTTCAAATTACATCCAATTTTTTTTTTTTTTTAGGTATCAATCGATTTAGACTCGTTGTGAAACAGATAGTGTTTTCCGAATATTCGTTGGACTATTGTCGTCAAGTACCGAATGTTAAGCACCGCTGTTTTTTTTTATCAATTAAATTTTCGAAAAAAATTACATTGTGTGATTATCACTCTTTTATTTTCATACCCTAACCCCTTTTACTTTTTTAATTTTTAGTATTTTGTTTTGTTCTCAAGATAATCATTTTTTAACCCGCTTTACCTTTAAGAATTGTGGTCGAAGTGAATCGGAAACTGGGAGCTGAATAAAAAATTGTTGAATGTAAATTGGTTTATGAAAATATGGTTGAATTTACAAACTATTTGAATTCCAGTTCAAAGTACGCAGAATGTTTTACAAAGTTTATAGCTATTTTTGTTTTCATGGAACAAATATTTTTGAATAGTCATAACTTTTTGTTTGATTTGTATAGTCGTAATAAAAAATATTACGCTTCCAGTTTCCAGTTACAGCTAGCAGTGCATTCAGATAGAAAAAAACTCTTTTCTGAAATTTTTCACGTTTTATAATTAAAAAATTGAAAAATCAGTTTTGTGCCTTTTTAGAGAAAACACATCGGATTTATTGTCAAAAAAGTTTAGGCATTGTTTAACTTTAATTTTTATCAACAGGAAGGTAAAGTCTTAATATTCTTTATTACCATTGGAGGAGTCAATACCATGAGAATAAGAGGTGACAGTTGTTCTCATATTTTTATTGAATTTCAGAGACTTATAGCAGTTTTTTATTTGTATTTCGGAACAACTTATGGAACAAAGCGGACAAATTCAAACCAACATCCTGCCTTAGAAATTGAAATGAGTTATGAAAACAATCGAATGAGAACAGTTGCATCAGTTGCCATAGTTTCGCACAAAGTGTCTAGCCGGTTAAGATGGGTCAATCTGCACCCACTGAATTTTGGGGCTCCAATTGTTTGCAGATTCATCACCAAAAAAAATAAGCTTCTGCAAATTCATAGTTGTCTATATTGATTTCCAGCGTTTCTATGTCAAAAAGCTGTGTTTTTTCCAATATCATGTTTTTGACATATCTGAAAGTCTTTTAAAAATCTGAAAAAATTCTGAAAAATCGGGAATACTTGAAAGTTTATGAAAAAACTGGTTTCAATCTTTATTCTCAATAAATGCTATTTTTTATGATTTAATCGTCATTTTTTAAAATCATTACAACATGCATCGACTCTCCTACTATGTTGGAAAAATTTGACATGATTCTACACTTCAATCTTCGTAGATTGAGATTAAAAAAACATTCAATATTCGACCTGCAACAAATTGAAAAAAAAAATCACAAAATCTCACATTTTTTCGATAAAAACCCATAAATATCTCATCCCTCTTATTTAATCATTGAGAATTAGTATCATTTATTACTAAGTCCATAAATAATGCGCTCTATATAAATATTGCCTTGAAAAGAAACAGTCTCTGATTTCACTGGAATATTGAATCATGCGAATCATGTCGGAAATAAACAATAAATTCCGATCATTTACGTTTTTGTGCGAAATTAATTTTGGGCTCATTCGAAAGATAATTTCTTAATTAATCTCCAGTTCAATTTTTACGGCCTCAAACGACTCATGAGCTTCGAAAATGAACAAAATGACATTTCGATTTTACCCCCACCACCGCGAAAAGTTTTGTTTCGAGAGAGTATAGTCTCCGCGAGCCTCGGGCCAGCAGACGACAGGCTGTCAATGTACTTGTCCCGAGACTCTACCGAGTCTCTTGATTAGAAACAATGATTTTTCATGCATTGTCTGACTGTTTGCTCGTCACCGAACATTTTTCCTGAAAAAAAGACGTTTTGCAAAATTTTCGAAACGAAAATTGATCGTATTTGGTTCAAATCAGTGCAATCCAGTTTTTCTCTCGTCAACGTTTTTCGTTAAAATCGACCGAAAAGAAACTCGTCACGTATAAATTTTACATCGAAGTTTGGTTTTCGACTTTTGACGAGAAATTGAACGAGAAACAACGATTTTTCATGCAATGTTTGACTTTTCGCTCATCACCGAACATTTTTCCTGAAAGAACGACATTTTGCAAAATTTTCGAAACGAGAATTGATCGTATTTGGTTCAAATCAGTGAAATCCAGTTTTTCTCTCGTCAACGTTTTTCGTTAAAATCGACCGAAGAGAGACTCGTCACGTATAAATTTTACATCGAAGTATGAATTTCGACTTTTGACCAGATATTAAACGAGAAACAACGATTTTCCATGCATTGTCTGACTCTTCGCTCGTCACCGAACATTTTTCGTGAAAGAACGACGCTTTTCAAAACTTTCGAAACGAAAATTGATCGTATTTGGTTCAAGTCAGTGCAATCCAGTTTTTTCTCTCGTCAACGTTTTTCGTTCAATTCAACCGAAAAGAAACTCGTCACGCATAAATCTTACAGCGAAGTATGATTTTCGACTTTTGACGAGAAATTGAACGAGAAACAACGATTTTTGATGCAATGTTTGACTTTTCGCACATCACCGAACATTTTTCCTGAAAGAACGACGTTTTGCAAAATTTTCGAAACGAAAATTGATCGTATTTGGTTCAAATCAGTGCAATCCAGTTTTTCTCTAGTCAACATTTTTCGTTCAATTCGACCGAAAATAAACTCGTCACGTATAAATTTTACATCGAAGAATGATTATCGACTTTTGACGAGAAATTGAACGAGAAACAACGATTTTTGATGCAATGTTTGACTCTTCGCTCATCACCGAACATTTTTTGTGATGGAACGTACATTTCAAAAATTTTCGAAACGAAATTCGATCGTATTCGGTTCAAATCAGTGCATTCAAGTTTTTCTCTCGATTTTCGTTTAAATCGGACGAAAAGAGACTCGTCACGTATAAATTTTTCATCGAAATATGATTTTCGACTTTTGACCAGAAACTGAACGAGAAACAACGATTTTTCATGCAATGTTTGACTTTCCGCTCATCACCGAACATTTTTCGCGAAGGAACGACGGTTTTCAAAATTTTCGAAACGAAATTTCATCGTATTTGACTCAAATCAGTGCAATCCAGTTTTTCTCTAGTCAATATTTTTCGTTCAATTCGACCGGAAAGAAACTCGTCACGTATTAATTTTACATCGAAGTATGATTTTCGACTTTTTACCAGAAATTAAACTGGAACCAATGATTTTTCATGCATTGTCTGACTCTTCGCTCATCACCGAACATTTTTCGTGAAGGAACGACGTTTTTCAAAATTTTCGAAACGAAAATTGATCGTATTTGGTTCAAATCAGTGGAATCAATTTTTACTCTCGTCAACATTTTTGGTTCGAATCGACTGAAAAGAAACTCGTCACGTAAAGATTTCCATCGAAGTATGACTTTCGACTTTTGACCAGAAATTGATCGAGAAAGAACGATTTTTCATGCATTGTCCGACTTTTCGCTCATCAATGAACATTTTTCGTGAAGCAACGACGTTTTTCAAAATTTTCGAAACGAAATTTCATCGTATTTGGTTTAAATCAGTGGAATCAATTTTTACTCTCGTCAACATTTTTCGTTCAATTCGACCGAAAAGAAACTCGTCACGTATAAATTTTAAATCGAAGTATTATGATTTTCGACTTTTGACGAGAAATTGAACGAGAAACAACGATTTTTCATGCAATGTTTGACTTTTCGCTCATCACCGAACAGTTTTCGCGGAGGAACGACGGTTTTCAAAATTTTCGAATCGAATCTGCATCGTATTTGGTTCAAATCAGTGCAATCAAGTTTTTTTCTAGTCAACGTTTTTTGTTCGAATCGACCGGAAAGAAACTCGTCGCGTATAAATTTTAAAACGAAGTATGGTTTACGACTTTTAAACATGAATTAATCGAGAAAGAACGATTTTTCATGCATTGTCTGACTTTTCGATCATCACCGAACATTTTTGGTGAAAGAACGACGCTTTCCAAAACTTTCGAAACGAAAATTGATCGTATTTGGTTCAAGCCAGTGCAATCCAGTTTTTCTCTCGTCAATATTTTTCATTCAAATCGACCGAAAAATAACTAGTCACGTATAAATTTTACATCGAAGTTTGATTTGCGACTTTTGACCAGAAATTGAACGAGAAACAACGATTTTTCATGGATTGTCTGACTCTTCGCTCATCACCGAACATTTTTCGTGAAAGAACAAAGCTTTCCAAAATTTTCGAAACGAAATTCGATCGTATTTGGTTCAAGTCAGTGCAATTCAGTATTTCTCTTGTCAACATTTATCGTTCAAATCGACCGAAAAAAGACTTGTCACGTATAAATTTTAAAAAGAAGTATGATTTACGACTTTTAAACAGAAATTAATCGAAAAAGAACGATTTTTCATGCATTGTCTGACTTTTCGATCATCACCGAACATTTTTGGTAAAAGAACGACGCTTTCCAAAACTTTCGTAACGAAAATTGATCGTATTTGGTTCAAATCAGTGCAATCCAGTTTTTCTCTCGTCAACGTTTTTCGTTCAAATCGACCGAAAAATAACTCGTTACGTATAAATTTTACATCGAAGAATGATTTTCGACTTTTGACCAGAAATTGAACGAGAAAGAACGATTTTTCATGCATTGTCTGACTTTTCGCTCATCACCGAACATTTTTCGCGAAGGAACGACGGTTTTCAAAATTTTCGAATCGAATCTGCATCGTATTTGGTTCAAATCAGTGCTATCAAGTTTTTCTCTAGTCAAAGTTTTTTGTTCGAATCGACCGGAAAGAAACTCGTCGCGTATAAATTTTACATCGAAGTTTGATTTTCGACTTTTGACCAGAAATTGAACGAGAAACAACGATTTTTCATGCATTGTCTGACTTTTCGATCATCACCGAACATTTTTCCTGAAAGAACAACGTTTTGCAAAATTTTCGAAACGAAAATTGATCGTATTTGGTTCAAGTCAGTGCAATCCAGTTTTTCTCTCGTCAATATTTTTCATTCAAATCGACCGAAAAATAACTAGTCACGTATAAATTTTACATCGAAGTTTGATTTTCGACTTTTGACCAGAAATTGAACGAGAAACAACGATTTTTCATGGATTGTCTGACTCTTCGCTCATCACCGAACATTTTTCGTGAAAGAACAAAGCTTTCCAAAATTTTCGAAACGAAATTCGATCGTATTTGGTTCAAGTCAGTGCAATTCAGTATTTCTCTTGTCAACATTTATCGTTCAAATCGACCGAAAAAAGACTCGTCACGTATAAATTTTAAAACGAAGTATGGTTTACGACTTTTGAACAGGAATTAATCGAGAAAGAACGATTTTTCATGCATTGCCTGACTTTTCGATCATCACCGAACATTTTTGGTGAAAGAACGACGAAACTTTCCAAAACTTTCGAAACCAAAATTGATCGTATTTGGTTCAAGCCAGTGCAATCCAGTTTTCGTCTAGTCAACATTTTTGGTTCGAATCGACTGAAAAGAAACTCGTCACGTAAAGAATTCCATCGACTTTTGACCAGAAATTGATCGAGAAAGATCGATTGATCAGGAAAAATGTTCGGTGACGAGCAAACAGTCAGACAATGCATGGAAAATCATTGTTTCTAATTCTAATTTCTTGTGAAAAGTCGAAAATCAAACTTCGATGTAAATTTTATACGTGACGAGTCTCTCTTCGGTCGAATTTAACGAAAACCGTTGACGAGAGAAAAAACTGGATTGCACTGACTTGAACCAAATACGATCAATTTTCGTTTCGAAAGTTTTGAAAAGCGTCGTTCTTTCACGAAAAATGTTCGGTGACGAGCGAAGAGTCAGACAATGCATGGAAAATCGTTGTTTCTCGTTTAATGGTCAAAATCGAAATTCATACTTCGATGTAAAATTTATACGTTTAATCTCTCTTCGGTCAAAAAACGTTGACGAGAGAAATATGTCGTTCTTTCAGGAAAAATGTTCGGTGATGAGCGAAAAGTCAAACATTGCATGAAAAATCGTTGTTTCTCGTTCAATTTCTCGTCAAAAGTCGAAAATCAAACTTCGATGTAAAATTTATACGTGACGAGTCTCTTTTCGGTCGATTTAAACGAAAATCGTTGACGAGAGAAAAACTTGATTGCACTGATGTGAACGAAATATGATCGAATTTCGTTTCGAAAATTTTTGAAATCGTCGTTCCATCACAAAAAATGTTCGGTGATGAGCGGAGAGGCAGACAATGCATGAAAAATCGTTGTTTCTCGTTCAATTTCTGGTCAAAAGTCGAAAATCAAACTTCGATGTAAAATTTATACGCGACGAGTTTCTTTCCGGTCGATTCGAACAAAAAACGTTGACTAGAGAAAAACTTGATTGCACTAATTTGAACCAAATACGATGCAGATTCGATTCGAAAATTTTGAAAACCGTCGTTCCGTCGCGAAAAATGTTCGGTGATGAGCGAAAATTCAGACAATGCATGAAAAATCGTTCTTTCTCGTTCAATTTCTGATCAAAAGTCGAAAATCAAACTTCGATGTAAATTTTATACGTGACGAGTCTCTCTTCGGTCGAATTTAACGAAAACCGTTGACGAGAGAAAAAACTGGATTGCACTGACTTGAACCAAATACGATCAATTTTCGTTTCGAAAGTTTTGAAAAGCGTCGTTCTTTCACGAAAAATGTTCGGTGACGAGCGAAGAGTCAGACAATGCATGGAAAATCGTTGTTTCTCGTTTAATATCTGGTCAAAAGTCGAAATTCATACTTCGATGTAAAATTTATACGTGACGAGTCTCTCTTCGGTCGATTTTAACGAAAAACGTTGACGAGAGAAAAACTGGATTGCACTGATTTGAACCAAATACGATCAATTTTCGTTTCGAAAATTTTGCAAAATGTCGTTCTTTCAGGAAAAATGTTCGGTGATGAGCGAAAAGTCAAACATTGCATGAAAAATCGTTGTTTCTCGTTCAATTTCTCGTCAAAAGTCGAAAATCAAACTTCGATGTAAAATTTATACGTGACGAGTCTCTTTTCGGTCGATTTAAACGAAAATCGTTGACGAGAGAAAAACTTGATTGCACTGATGTGAACGAAATATGATCGAATTTCGTTTCGAAAATTTTTGAAATCGTCGTTCCATCACAAAAAATGTTCGGTGATGAGCGGAGAGGCAGACAATGCATGAAAAATCGTTGTTTCTCGTTCAATTTCTGGTCAAAAGTCGAAAATCAAACTTCGATGTAAAATTTATACGCGACGAGTTTCTTTCCGGTCGATTCGAACAAAAAACGTTGACTAGAGAAAAACTTGATTGCACTAATTTGAACCAAATACGATGCAGATTCGATTCGAAAATTTTGAAAACCGTCGTTCCGTCGCGAAAAATGTTCGGTGATGAGCGAAAATTCAGACAATGCATGAAAAATCGTTCTTTCTCGTTCAATTTCTGATCAAAAGTCGAAAATCAAACTTCGATGTAACATTTATACGCGACGAGTTTCTTTTTGGTCGATTCGAACAAAAAACGTTGACGAGAGAAAAAATTGATTCCACTGATTTAAACCAAATACGGTGAAATTTCGTTTCGAAAATTTTGAAAACCGTCGTTCCTTCGCGAAAAATGTTCGGTGATGAGCGAAAAGTCAAACATTGCATGAAAAATCGTTGTTTCTCGTTCAATTTCTCGTCAAAAGTCGAAAATCATAATACTTCGATTTAAAATTTATACGTGACGAGTTTCTTTTCGGTCGAATTGACCGAAAAATGTTGACGAGAGTAAAAATTGATTCCACTGATTTAAACCAAATACGATGAAATTTCGTTTCGAAAATTTTGAAAACCGTCGTTCCTTCGCGAAAAATGTTCGGTGATGAGCGAAAAGTCAGACAATGCATGAAAAATCGTTGCTTCTCGTTCAATTTCTCGTCAAAAGTCGAAAATCATACTTCGATGTAAAATTTATCCGTGACGAGTCTCTTCTTGGTCGATTCGAACAAAAAACGTTGACTAGAGAAAATTTGATTGCACTGATTTGAACTACATACGATCAATTTTCGTTTCGAAAATTTTGAAAAACGTCGTTCCTTCACGAAAAATGTTCAGTGATGAGCGAAAAGTCAGACAATGCATGGAAAATCGTTCTTTCTCGTTCAATTTCTGGTCAAAAGTCGAAAATCATTCTTCGATGTAAAATTTATACGTAACGAGTTATTTTTCGGTCGATTTGAACGAAAAACGTTGACGAGAGAAATACTGGATTGCACTGATTTGAACCAAATACGATCAATTTTCGTTTCGAAAGATTTGCAAAACGTTTTTCTTTCAGGAAAAATGTTCGGTGACGATCGAAAAGTCAGACAATGCATGAAAAATCGATCTTTCTCGATCAATTTCTGGTCAAAAGTCGAAAGTCATACTTCGATGGAATTCTTTACGTGACGAGTGTCTTTTCAGTCGATTCGAACCAAAAATGTTGACTAGAGAAAAACTGGATTGCACTGGCTTGAACCAAATACGATCAATTTTCGTTTCGAAAGTTTTGGAAAGCGTCGTTCTTTCACCAAAAATGTTCGGTGATGATCGAAAAGTCAGACAATGCATGAAAAATCGTTCTTTCTCGATTAATTTCTGTTTAAAAGTCGTAAATCATACTTCGTTTCAAAATTTATACGTGACGAGTCTTTTTTCGGTCGATTTGAACGATAAATGTTGACAAGAGAAATACTGAATTGCACTGACTTGAACCAAATACGATCGAATTTTGTTTCGAAAATTTTGGAAAGCGTCGTTCCTTCGCGAAAAATGTTCGGTGATGAGCGAAAAGTCAGACAATGCATGAAAAATCGTTCTTTCTCGTTCAATTTCTGGTCAAAAGTCGAAAATCAAACTTCGATGTAAAATTTATACGTGACTAGTTATTTTTCGGTCGATTTGAATGAAAAATATTGACGAGAGAAAAACTGGATTGCACTGACTTGAACCAAATACGATCAAATTTCGTTTCGAAAAATTTTAAAATCGTCGTTCCTTCACGAAAAATGTTCGCTGATGAGCGGAGAGTCAGACAATGCATGGAAAATCGTTGTTTCTCGTTTAATATCTGGTCAAAAGTTGAAATTCATACTTCGATGTAAAATTTATACGTGACGAGTCTCTCTCCGGTCGATTTTCACGAAAAACGTTGACGAGAGAAAAACTGGATTGCACTGATTTAAACCAAATACGATCAATTTTCGTTTCGAAAATTTTGCAAAATGTCGTTCTTTCAGGAAAAATGTTCGGTGATGATCGAAAAGTCAGACAATGCATGAAAGGTGATGAGCGAAAAGTCAAACATTGCATGAAAAATCGTTGTTCCTCGTTCAATTTCTGGTCAAAAGTCGAAAATCACATTTCGATGAAAAATTTATACGTGACGAGTCTTTTTTCGGTCGATTTGAACGATAAATGTTGACAAGAGAAATACTGAATTGCACTGACTTGAACCAAATACGATCGAATTTCGTTTCGAAAATTTCGGAAAGCGTCGTTCTTTCACGAAAATTGTTCGGTGATGAGCGAAGAGTCAGACAATCCATGAAAAATCGTTGTTTCTCGTTCAATTTCTGGTCAAAAGTCGAAAATCAAACTTCGATGGAAATCTTTACGTGACGAGTTATTTTTCGGTCGATTCGAATGAAAAATGTTGACGAGAGAAAAAATTTACTCCACTGATTCACACCAAATACGATGAAATTTCGTTTCAAAAATTTTGAAAACCGTCGTTTCTTCGCGAAAAATGTTCGGTGATGAGCAAAAAGTCAAACATTGCATGAAAAATCGTTGCTTCTCGTTCAATTTCTGGTCAAAAGTCGAAAATCATACTTCGATGTAAAATTTATACATCACGAGTTTCTTTTTTGTCGATTCGATCAAAAAACGTTGACTAGAGAAAAACTTGATTGCACTGATTTAAACCAAATACGATCAAATTTCGTTTCGAAAATTTTGAAAAACGTCGTTCCTTAACGAATAATGTTCGGTGATGAGCGAAAAGTCAGACAATGCATGGAAAATCGTTGTTTCTAGTTTATTTTCTGGTCAAAAGTCGAAAATTATACTACGATGTAAAATTTATACGTGGCGAGTCTTTTTACGGTCGATTTGAAAGAAAAACGTTGACGAGAGAAAAACTGGATTGCACTGACTTGAACCAAATACGAACAATTTTCGTTTCGAAAATTTTGAAAAACGTCGTTCCTTAACGAAATATGTTCGGTGATGAGCGAAAAGTCAGACAATCCATGAAAAATCGTTGTTTCTCGTTCAATTTCTGGTCAAAAGTCGAAAATGAAACTTCGATGTAAAATTCAAAAAAACAGCAAAAATGCTGTACAAAAAGTTGAGACAAGTACATTTACTCCCCCGTTAAAGGAGCCTTCCCTCTAAATAATTAGAACCTCGTAATAAAACATCTTTAGAAAAATTTCTCCCAACAAAAAACACCATTCAAGAAACCAGATCTCCCCAAAAATCCACTATTAGAAAGCAGTTCGAATCTTTCCTTTTAAAGTAACCTTAAAAAATAATTTATCATGAAAAGTTTTGAAAAACTATCTTGAATGAAATTTATGAATAAAGTCATGAAATCGTGAAATTAAATTCTCGCAAAGAGTTGAATTAAAAGATTACAAAAAGTTGTCAAATAAATATGGATGTGGTCAAGTACATCAGATTATAATGTTAACAAAAAAATTACAAACAAAAAAAATTATATACAAAAAAATTACAAACAAAAAAAACTTGAGAAAAAAAAATTTCGGCTGGTGTACTTGGCGAAATGTGTAATTTACTTCTCATAATGTACTTAGACCTCATAGTTTTAGTTACGAACTCGCCAAGTACACCAGCCGAAATTTTTTTTTCTCAAGTTTTTTTTGTTTGTAATTTTTTTGTATATAATTTTTTTTGTTTGTAATTTTTTTGTTAACATTATAATCTGATGTACTTGACCACATCCATATTTATTTGACAACTTTTTGTAATCTTTTAATTCAACTCTTTGCGAGAATTTAATTTCACGATTTCATGACTTTATTCATAAATTTCATTCAAGATAGTTTTTCAAAACTTTTCATGATAAATTATTTTTTAAGGTTACTTTAAAAGGAAAGATTCGAACTGCTTTCTAATAGTGGATTTTTGGGGAGATCTGGTTTCTTGAATGGTGTTTTTTGTTGGGAGAAATTTTTCTAAAGATGTTTTATTACGAGGTTCTAATTATTTAGAGGGAAGGCTCCTTTAACGGGGGAGTAAATGTACTTGTCTCAACTTTTTGTACAGCATTTTTGCTGTTTTTTGTGATTATTTGACAACTTTTTGTAATCTTTTAATTCAACTTTTTGCGAGAGTTGAATTTCACGATTTTATGACTTTATTCATAAATTTCATTCAAGACAGTTTCTCACAACTTTTCATGATTTTATGTATTTACCTATTAATGACCAAAACATTCTTTTTTAGTCTTTTTCTGAAAGTGGAGACTTTTTTTCATAACTAAGAAGTAGTATTTGAAGGTTGAAATATAAAAGCATATAATCGCACGTACTTGGCCATATATGCTTCAGTATCTCCATTATTTAACAACTTTTTGTGAACTCCCAACAATTACGAGGTTTAAATTATCATCTCTGATCAATTTTTTTTAAAAATATAATAATGAAAGTGGTTTTGTATGGAATGTTGTATAATGAACCGGTTTTTGGATAGTTTTTGTAGGAGTCGATTTTTACTCCGACGACTCTGTCAGTTCTAGTTATGAGAAATTTTTGTGGGGATTTAATTTTGTTGAGGGTTTGTCATTTTTTTCTGAGAACGGTCTAAGGGAATTTTTGTGCAGAGAGGTCGCTACATGAGCAACTCAGGTCGGGTTTATTATGAGGACTTTTCGGGGCGAGGACATTTCGGGGTGAGGACTTTTCGGGGTGAGGACTTTTCGAGGTGAGGACTTTTCAGGGTGAGGACTTCTCAGGGTGAAGACTTTTCGGGGTTATTTAGAGGGAAGGCTTTTTTTACGGGGAACAACTATTAGGGAGTGGAGTAAATGTACTTGTCTCAACTTTTTGTACAGCATTTTTGCTGTTTTTTATGATTATTTAACAACTTTTTGTAATGATCGCGAATTATTGGAAGAAACCGGATTTTCGATTGGAGTTCTTAGTTATGATAGATTTCGAAGGGATATTATATGATTATAGTTTTTTTAAGGGATTGTAATATATACATGTCCTTGTATCGAGGCGCTATCGTGACTCTAGATCAGGTGATCCTTTTGTTGTAGGCTTATTTTTTACTCTGTTCCAAGAAATATATATAACTATTTTTAGCATTCCTCGGCCAACTTCTTTCCTCAATTTTATCATCATCTGCAAAAATCCATGAAGAAGGTCCCATGTTCAACATGCTTGTGTAATGACCTTTGAAAACCGTTTGGCCTTGATGAAAAATGGCACTCTTGATTTTATATTTTTGGCCACACATGGTAATAACAGTTGTCGGAATATTTTTAATACTAAAGTCAATTTTTGAAACTTTCGGTGTTTTTTCATGCACAGACATTATCGAAAGTTGTAGAATCAAAACCTGCTTAGCCGTTGACATAATTGTTTTCATCATAAGTTTCCCGACTTCACCACAAAAATCGCAGCGACCTTCAATTGAACACCATTGAGACAAAGTTCGTTCAATTATTTCTTGTAAAGTTAAAGTTTTTTTGATACATGGCACAGTCAGTACTAATATATTATTTGGTTGCTCTTCTGTCTTTGTGTACGGGCAAGACTGACATATAATTTTTATTGTTAATTTATGCTCGACAACATTTTTAACGGCATCATTCTTGTTGCAAATGCCATTTAAAAATTCAGACGCATCGTGCTGTTTTTTATCAATGAATGACCCGCCTACATATTTCCTCACGGCAAGTGAACTCGACAATGTATTTCGTTCTACATAAGCATGAAGTAAAAGTGTTAATGGATTTTCTTTTACATTACCACTCCTTACGAGTTCTTCTCGGATTGGTTGGCAATTAAACATACAGTGTATGACAGCATTGGCATAACACGAAACACCATCTACATTTGAAAGGCCATTGATTTGCCAAGTACTGGTTTTCGTTTCAGTTGGTGGTTCTTGAAATTCTATAAAATTTTTGGGCATCGCCCAAGCTAAATCCGGTACTTTTGGAGCCCTTCTTGTCGAGAATTTGATTGAGGCAAGGTCCGGGCGATACTTCTGTCTCGAACGATTATATTCAATTACAGCCAATTCATCTGCTTTCACAGAATAAGGATCGAAATTTATCAAATGTAATCCGTCCAAAGTAGTCACACGAGAAAGAGCGACATAAATTTGCCCACAAATGAATATTGAAGTTCCCGCGTCTATCACAACATGGTCTAAGCTTAATCCTTGGCTCTTGTGGACACTGATACCATAACTCGTATTCAAAGGGAATTGTTTACGTATGACATAAACTCCATCCATTATTTGGAATTTAACCCTCACGCGTTCTATTTCATACTCCAACCCTGTTTTCAAACGAATTTTGATCTTCTCGACATCATTTGTATGAAGTGAACGACTAACTGAAACAATTTTACCAATTGTACCATTCACCAGGCCTAGTGTGACATCTATATTTCGCCTGAGCATAACCTTAGCTGCTATTCTAACTCTTATCCGAGTTGCAAGACCTGCTGTTCGTGAACTATCTTCATCGTTGCGAGCCAAAATCTTGGCCGCTTTCAACTTATTATAGGGAGCACAATCTATATCATCATGAGTCATTAATATAATATCTTCTGATGGTATACGATTTAGCATAGCTTCGTTCAATACGTCGCACAAATGATTTGTAGCTAACAAACAAACAGTATCATCTGGTAGTTCACTGATGTAATCACACAATTCTTGTATTCTATCACGAAACTTCATGGATTTGAAATTAATTCTTTTTTCATTAAGTATTTTAATGTCTGACTCAGTTAAAAAACCTAAACGAATTCTGGAAAGAATTTCTTTATACAAAGAATCATTTTTCTGACGCATATTAATTGTAAGCTCATCGTAACTGAATAAGTTCGCCCAAATATCCGCACTCCCTAAAGATCCTAACATCTGTTCAACTTTGGATGTACCGAGTTTGACAAAGGCTTGTTCTTGACGTACCGGTGGTAATTGAAGGAGATCGCCAAACAACAAAACATGTTTTTTACCGAACCAGCCATTGTCAACATTAGATGTGTTGAAAATCTCCGTTAATCTAAGGTGGATATACAGTAGCATTATGTTTGATACCATGGAGACTTCATCAATAATAATAAGCGAAACGTCTTTTAATTGATCACGAATTGTTTTTAAAACAACATCGGAAAGTTCCTTATACTTAGATGTCTCGCCATGCTCAACGGGCAATTGGAGTAACCTATGTATCGTTAAACCGTCAACGTTAAATGCTGCTAAACCTGTAGGAGCCGTTACCGCTGTATCTTTTCCCAAAGTTTCTTTGATCCAACATCTTAGTGTCTTAATTAAAAAACTTTTACCGGTTCCCCTTTCACCACTAACATACATTCTAAGAACATCTCCAGATTCAATAGTGTGAGTGACCTTATCAAATATACGCTTTTGGTCGTCATTTAAATCGGAAATCATTTCACTAAGATCAAATTGAACAGCATCGTGCTTATCACCCATGTCAGCAAAATCTTTCATAGCATCATCAGCTTCAATTTGGATACAGCCCAAATCATCGATATTGTTGTCAACGAGTTCCTCTTCTATATTTTCGGCCATTTGTTTTTCAATGAGCTCTTTGGCACAATTGAAATCATTTTCTATCTCTGCTAGTTTTTCATGATAACCTAGAGCAGCAATGAGTTCAGATTTCACTGACAAAAATGATTCTGCGTAAGTATCACATCCGTTTTTAAGTTCAACTGAATCTCTCCATGGTTGGAAAAGTAATAGCAAAGCAAAGAAATATTTTTCTGGTTGCGTATTTACATCGTATTTAAAATGACTTATCAAATAACCTCTTTCACGGCGTTTCAAATACTTTCCACCGCCTAATGCATAAAACTCAACTTCAGCTTTTGGTTCCTTAAATACTATATCATACCACTTTGCGAAATCATACAAATTAGTTTCCTCTAATTCCATTGGTCTTGTCGGGTAGTAGTAATCTACCAAATCGGGGTAAAAAATATCGGTTGAATTTTCATCCATATCCTTAATTTCTTTGTAAGACTTCAATCTTCGACGTCTTATTAGATTAACGTCTAACCATCTAATAGTAGTCAACGGATCTGTTCCATATAAAGAAATTCCTAACAAACTATCAGCGGCTTCAAGAGCACCACATTCTCTGTTGCATAACATACGTAAAGCGACATTCCAAAGACGACTCGTTAATGATTTCGTACTATTTATTCTTTCAAAAATTTTCTGTACATAACTTTTCTCAGCTTTGGATATATATTTAGTGCAATACATTGTTAATACAGAAGATTTTTCCCCAACAAATTGTGAATCACAAAAATCCCCTCACGGGGAAAAAAACGTGGACAAGTACATTGGTGGTCCCTTGTTTCCCTATGATACTAAAAAAAATCCAAAACGCCGCTTAGAAGAATACAAAAAAAGTTACAAAATAAGTTAAGATCTGTTGAAATATACGTGGCCAAATACGGGAAGCTTTACTGCGTTTCAATAATTTTTCAAATACGGTTTGATGTTGATAGAAAAAATAATAAAGTTCGGAAATTCAACTATGTCACCAACCAAATTGCAAACGTAAAAAAATTAGATTGTAAAAAAATTCTGAACGAAGTACTTGGCAAGGATTTTTCCATGAATTTAGCGTAATGTATAGATCATGATCACGAACTCGCCAAGTACTTCGTTCAGAATTTTTTTACAATCTAATTTTTTTACGTTTGCAATTTGGTTGGTGACATAGTTGAATTTCCGAACTTTATTATTTTTTCTATCAACATCAAACCGTATTTGAAAAATTATTGAAACGCAGTAAAGCTTCCCGTATTTGGCCACGTATATTTCAACAGATCTTAACTTATTTTGTAACTTTTTTTGTATTCTTCTAAGCGGCGTTTTGGATTTTTTTTAGTATCATAGGGAAACAAGGGACCACCAATGTACTTGTCCACGTTTTTTTCCCCGTGAGGGGATTTTTGTGATTATATCACTTCTTTTTTCTAAAATTTTTAAATATTTTGGTTCATATAAACTCCTATGGAGACTGTATATAATTACAATCCGCACTTTTAGCTTGTGAATATAACCCATAACTGTTGATTTCATTTTGCATTTTTATATTTTGTAGATGAATATGTTCACTGCGAGATTTGAATACTCAAGATCACGAAAAAAAAATGCTTACCAGTCTGTTCAAAAGTTTATTCTGAGATCATTTTTTTTCACAATTTATCCAATTTACTCGCTAATCTCGCACTTTATCATTACAGAACTTCACTCAGAATCTCCGTTGAATATTTTTATAACATCCATTAATCGAAATTTTTTGGACGTCCTGCACTTGATTCTGTCAAAACTCCGTTAATAACCGTTTCTCTGTGTAGACGTCATACACTACGCTTACACGGCACTCTTATTCCGATTTGGTTATAATGGGGTGTATATACATATATATTGGGCATAATAAACCCGATTAATTAATCCGGAATAAGAGTTCCGTGTGAATGTAGTAGTCATTGCTCTCTCTCTCTCTGTCTCTCTGCAGCTGTCATGGGACACTGGCTTTCATGAAAATGGGTTATAGCTGGCATCAAGAGGCCTTTGATAGTGTTGTATACAGACACGTGAAATCTTTTATGTGTTGGTAACTTTTGCATAATCTTGAGCCCGTGCAAAGTTTTTTCTCAGCAATTACGCGACCGATCATGCTGATTTTGGGCGCAATCGAATGAGAATTTCTTAATTAGCTAAAAGTTCAATTTTTAAGTTCCTCAATTGCTTCTGAGCTTCGTAATTCAATAAAATGACATGCCAAATTTACCCCCACCACCGCGAAAAGTTTTGTTTCGAGAAAGTATAGTCTCGGCGAGCCTCGGGCCAGCAGACGACAGGGCTGTCAATGTACTTGTCCCGAGACTCTACCGAGTCTCTTGATATCCATGTTGCCCTCCCACGCTGTGAGTATTGCAGGATTGTAATCATTAATGTTGATTTCATTCTGAGATCTTGGAAGGTCATACAATCTACTTTTCGTTTTTAATAGTCTCCTACCAGCTACGGCAGTGACAACATCTCTCATGACCAAACTATCACTCAAAGGTCGAGGAAAGCCAAAACGACAAACTCGAATTGTACGATTATTTTTTTTTCTGCTACGCAAGCAATAGCTATTATGATGATGATTTTGATGCGTAATAACCCGACGATATAAAGTTGGAGACTCATCTCTGTTAGGTAATCTACAAGTTACGTACTTCGAAATGAAATTGGCAACATCTTCAGCTGAAGATTTACCAAGAATCGGTGAGTCTTTTACCCAAATTAATAAATGGAAATGTTGAGTACCTCTAGTTTGATATTCACGCCTCCAAAAATAATGAGTAACTTCCCCAATGGGGTTAAATTTCGAGCATATAAATTTCAACATTGCTTGGAACTTATTATCCATAAATCGTGATACAGACACAGGATCTGCAGCAATCAAAGCATTGGCCGAAGACTGTGCCATTGTAGGATTTACTTCGCGCAGATATTCTATCAAATCAGACCATAAATATTCACTCGGACTCAATGTGAGGAACCATGTAGCTGGACCATAATGATGAATCATACAATTCAGATTTTGCCTAGGAATGCGCCAATATTGTTCCGTATTGCGGAGCCGTGCAAAAATGGTATCCAAATTTCCTTCAAGTTCCCCTTTAGCTAACTGTTGTAAATAACTACCAGCAGTATATCGCCATCGTGCGTCAGTGACATTCATCTTATGGAATATACCACTTTTTAGCTGACGAATATTATTATCATTTAACAAGAAAAATAAATATTGTTGATTCAATCTAAATCGAGGGTGCTTTGACATTAGCTTTGACTTAATGTACTCAAATTCAGTAAGTCGAACTACTCTCTCTTCCCGCTGTCCATTGATACCATAGGGATACAAGTCCGGATAACATTTCAAGTCCAGTGCCTTATAATGAAAATCAATTGCCAAATCTTCGATTCTCAACATTTGATAAAGTTCAGATGCTGATTTGTTTTCCTTCTCAGTATACATTGGATGAATAGTAAATTGCTCATAATAGGGATCAGATTGGGACTTTTGCGTTAGCAGTGCTTTAGGCTTTTCGATATCTTCTGTATTCTTGTTTGATTCAAGCCCTTTCATATCTTCATTCGTTCGAATCGTTTGCATCTCTTCAGTGATTTGTTCATTTGGTTCGTCTTCACACTCATTTATATCGTCAAGCGCGTCTCCCTCAAGTTCAAATTCGACATTTGAAATTAAATCATTTAATAGTAAATTCGAAGACACTGGTAACTTAATATCATAGTAGAGTGGATTATTTTCTTTAAGCCATGTAAGAACTTTGAATACTTTTTCTACATTGACTAAATTTTCCCACACAACTTTAGCTTTTGTGGGTATGCCACGTACTAAAATGTACAATTCATGTTGTAGATTGAGTGGTTCTGTTGTAGGACAAATTTTTTCGAGCGTTTCTTCAATTGGCAAAGGCAAATGAAATGTTCTTCCTACAACTTTTTTATTCCCCACTTTGTTAGGCATGTTTTTATTGGTAACCGTACTCATCTTTTGGATTACTTGAAATGCCTTAGCTCTTTGAATCAATATCTTTTCGTACTCATTGAGATTTAACATTTCTTCTGGAACCTCTCCTGCATCAAGATTATTTAAAATACACGTTGGCGGTAATTTGCCTGAACGAAACTTTGTGAGACAATAATTACAAACATAATCAGATTCCGTTCCTTTCTTTAAAACATGCATCATTAAATCGTTCCAAAATGGTGACGTTATAGTGGTTCTCATTTTTTCCGTTGCTACAACATTTTTCCGATAGCAAAGTCTTTCACATGATACACAACTGAACCGTGGTGTATCTATCGAACTTTTTTTCAACAATTTGAATGCTTCAAAATGTTTTGAAATTATAGATTCCTCGTTCAAATCGATTTCTTTGTTAGCATCGAAAGATTTAGACCTTTCCCGAGCCTCGTTTGCAATTTCCGACAGTACATCGATATTCGTAGTTTCCAACGCTACATCTAAATCGTACAACTTTAGCAAAGATGCTTGTATTTCATAAAATAATCGTTTAATCATTCTCACATTTGGAAAATGCGGCGATAAAAATTCAACGGGCAAGAAAAGTGATTTGCAAATCATAGGACTTATGTAACAGCTGTGGCTGTGTCCCAATAGCGTACCAACTTGTCGAACTGTACATTTGTGGACTTGAGAAAACACTTTTCGAACTTTTTTTAAAATACAATTGTGCATTTTCAACAAAAAATGATGAACCCAAAAATTCCCCTAGGGAAAAAAAAGGTAGGGACAAGTACATTGATGGTCCCTCGTTTTCTGATTATATCAAAAAAGTATTAAAAAAATTCTATAAAAAACATCATGAACCTTACTGAAAGTGATTTCAGCTCAATTGAAAAAAAAAATCATAATTCAGCAAAAAACATTATTGAAAAAATATAAAACTATAAATCTGTAATTATTTTGTAAAGTGAAAAAAATTCTAATGAACCGTGAGAAAATCTTAAATTTACCACTCGAAAACATTGCAGACGTAAGTAACCAAAAAATTTCGCTTGAAAACATTTTAAAAACCGATGCCCCACTCTTCTCATCTTATTAAAAAGGAGGAATGATTAAATGAATTGAAAAACTTTCTATCTAAGTTACGTACAGCATTAAAATTTATGATATTATTTCGAGGCCAAGTATTTATTGGTAATTCGGAATATTCATTCCTATGGGATGCATGAAGAACTTGAAAGAGTTCTACTAATAAATCTAAAAAGTTACCAAGTTACGTGCAGTACCAAAATTTATGATATCAACTCGAGGCCAAGTATTTTTTTAGTAATTCGGAGTATTCATTCCTACGGGACGCATCAGAAACTTGAAAAAGTTCTGAAGAATCAAAAAAGTTAATATCTAAGTTGAGTCCAGCACTAAAAATTATCATGTCAATTCGAGAAGAAGTATTTTATTAATAATTCGCAATTTTAACATTATGAACTTATGTTCTTATAAGGGTTGAGAATACTCGTCTGGCTCAGAACGTTTTATCGATATGACTAGAAAATCAACAACCATAAAAATCCCCAAAATCATGCTTTCCGACAATTAGAACGATACCAACCCATTTTTTTCAACATATTCTGGCCCAAAGAGCAGTGAAGTCATGAATAACTTTTCGACAGCAGAAACTTATAAGGAATCTTCCTGCCTATGACTTTTTGATAAAATGGCTAATCCAAAAAAATCACATCGAAGGGGAAGTCATTTGTTACTTTATGGTGGTAGAGACTTATAAGAAAATCGATTCGTCTCCGACTTTTAGGATCCCCTGATATTATTCACAACATTCGACGTCGATTGGATCGGTACAAATTATGTTTAAATACGTGTTGAAAGTACTTGTCCGGCCCATCACTTTTTATTCAAACTGCTCATTCAAATCAAAATCAAAGAAGTTGAGTCATGTTTTAATTTTATGGAATAGTAATACCAGCCCCTATCGCGTCTGTTAACATAAGAAAAAAATTTTCTCCGAATTCCAGGAATGGCTCGTGTCAAATTCAACGTTTGACAATGTTTTTAATTGGATCAAATTGTGTCCGTAAATCAACTCGAAAATTTCTTGGAATGCAACGTATTATCAGTATAATGTTCTCAGCAATAGTATAGGTTGTTCTTATGCAGAATAGAATTTTTCCGCCAAAATAAACGAAGAGTAAAAAATGCCGTAATTGCAATATAATCTAGAGGCTACCGAATCAAATTTTGTACGCGAATAAACTCGATAATTTCTTAAAATGCGACTTATCATCAGTTCAATGTTCTCAACAATAGTATTGGTTGGTTCTTATACCGAATAGAATATGTCTGCTGAAAGAAATGAGGAGTAAAACAGGTCGTCATTGCAATATAATCTGCGGGGTTATCATAGATGGTTAGAAATTTTTATTGTGTCGCGTGCATTTTTTCATGGATACACAATAAGATCCCTTGTATATTACAGGAGAGTTCCATTACATTCTTTTACAATTAATAGAATTAAGTTAAAATACCTGAAGGTATTTTTCTCAATTCCCTGATTTCCATTCTCCTGATCCAAGAGCCCTGATTTTGATTTGAATGAGCAATTTGAATAAAAAGTGATGGGCCGGACAAGTACTTTCAACACGTATTTAAACATAATTTGTACCGATCCAATCGACGTCGAATGTTGTGAATAATATCAGGGGATCCTAAAAGTCGGAGACGAATCGATTTTCTTATAAGTCTCTACCACCATAAAGTAACAAATGACTTCCCCTTCGATGTGATTTTTTTGGATTAGCCATTTTATCAAAAAGTCATAGGCAGGAAGATTCCTTATAAGTTTCTGCTGTCGAAAAGTTATTCATGACTTCACTGCTCTTTGGGCCAGAATATGTTGAAAAAAATGGGTTGGTATCGTTCTAATTGTCGGAAAGCATGATTTTGGGGATTTTTATGGTTGTTGATTTTCTAGTCATTTCGATAAAACGTTCTGAGCCAGACGAGTATTCTCAACCCTTATAAGAACATAAGTTCATAATGTTAAAATTGCGAATTATTAATAAAATACTTCTTCTCGAATTGACATGATAATTTTTAGTGCTGGACTCAACTTAGATATTAACTTTTTTGATTCTTCAGAACTTTTTCAAGTTTCTGATGCGTCCCGTAGGAATGAATACTCCGAATTACTAAAAAAATACTTGGCCTCGAGTTGATATCATAAATTTTGGTACTGCACGTAACTTGGTAACTTTTTAGATTTATTAGTAGAACTCTTTCAAGTTCTTCATGCATCCCATAGGAATGAATATTCCGAATTACCAATAAATACTTGGCCTCGAAATAATATCATAAATTTTAATGCTGTACGTAACTTAGATAGAAAGTTTTTCAATTCATTTAATCATTCCTCCTTTTTAATAAGATGAGAAGAGTGGGGCATCGGTTTTTAAAATGTTTTCAAGCGAAATTTTTTGGTTACTTACGTCTGCAATGTTTTCGAGTGGTAAATTTAAGATTTTCTCACGGTTCATTAGAATTTTTTTCACTTTACAAAATAATTACAGATTTATAGTTTTATATTTTTTCAATAATGTTTTTTGCTGAATTATGATTTTTTTTTCAATTGAGCTGAAATCACTTTCAATAAGGTTCATGATGTTTTTTATAGAATTTTTTTAATACTTTTTTGATATCATCAGAAAACGAGGGACCATCAATGTACTTGTCCCTACCTTTTTTTTTCCCTAGGGGAATTTTTGGGTTTGATATCACAGCTTTTTTCTCAAAAATTCCTGAACCTTTTTTTGATGATAATAAGATTTTGGTTTAAATTTCTATGGGTTATTATGTTAGTACATTTTTAAAGATTCTATGCTCATGGTACAGACATGCCTAACGTAAAAATTGTATATCGCGAAGTTTTTCCGCTCCACCAAAGAGGTAGAGTTCCAGGCGCGTTTTTTTGAACATGGTATCCCAAAGAGGTCTAATCTACATCTCAACCCTTGCAAATTCGTTACTAGTTCATCCGTAGTTGAGCCCTCTCTGCAAGTTGATACGAGTAACGACTGAGGTTATCGATAAGATTCAAGTTAACATGCTACATTGAAAAATGAAAATGATAAATGAAAAAAAACGTAACCTTAGCTTGTCTCCAGGGCGATAAGGACTTTTTACTGCATTTTTAGTTTCTTTTGCCCTTTTGAGATGAAAAAGCATGGAAGATTCTCGATTTTCAGGTGAGATATGAATTTCGGCTAGTAACATTCAACTTCAGGATAATAACTCGTTTTTGCACTAAATTGGAAGTGAAAAAACATTGCCTTGTTTTTTCACCCGGGCATGGAGAAAATTTTTTCAGCAACTTTAGGTTATTTGGCCCCTTCGAGATGGAAAAGCATGGGAGAATCTCGATTTTCAGCCGAGATATGAATTTCAACTTGTAACATCCAATTTCAGGATAAAAACTCGGTTTTCACGAAATTGTTATTGAAAAAACGTTACCTTAGCTTGTCTCCAAGGCGATTGGGATTTTTTCCCTACAACTTTAGTTTCTTTTGCCCCTTCGAGGCGGAAAAGCATGGGAGAATGTTGATTTTTAGGCGAGATATGAATTTCGGCTTGTAACATCCAATTTTAGGATAAAAACTCGTTTTTTCACGATATTGTTATTGAAAAAACGTTACCTCAGCTTGTTTCCAAGGCGATTGTGTTTTTTTCCATGCAACTTTAGTTTCTTTTGCCCCTTCGATACAGAAAAGCATGGGAGATTCTTGATTTTTAAGCGAGATATGAATTTCGGCTTGTAACATATAATTTCAGGAAAAAAACTCGTTTTTTCACGGAATTGTAGATGAAATTACGTTACTTTGGCTTGTCTCCAGAAAGATTGGAATTTTTTTCTGCAACTTTTGTTTCTGTTGCCCCTTTGAGATGGAAAAGCATGGGAGAATCTTGATTTTTAGGCGAGATATTAATTTCGGCTTCTAACATCAAACATCCAATTTCAGGATAAAAACTCTTTTTTTCACGAAATTATAAAAAAAAAAAAAAATAATAATTTTACTTTTTGTCAACAACGAGGTAAAGTCTTGATATTCTTCATTACCTTTGAAGGAATACCATGAGAATAAGAGGTGTCAGTTTTTATCATATTCTCGTTGAGTTTCAAAGAGTTATAGCAGAATTTTATGGGTACTCCAAAACAACATATTAGGCAATGCGGACAAATTTAAACCAGAATCCTACCTTAGCAATTAAATTAAGTCATTAAAACTATCAGATAAGGACAGTTGTATCAGTTGCATTAGTCTCGCACAAATCTCAATGCAACCAGAACCATAGCGACCATGGAAGGAACTTATTGAACATAAAAAATGTTTCAATTTATTATGCCGAATCGAAGCCAAAAATCTGCTGCATTCCGATGATACATATTTTGATACTTCCGGAAAAAGAGCGATGATTGATTGCTGAAACAGATTTTTTAATTCATTTTGCCAAAATAGAAGTCGAAGGGTGACAAATCATAATGGTCACTCGATCTAACAAAATTGGAAACATTTTGATAGTATCATCATTTTCTGAAGACGGAAATTCGTATTCTATCCAAAAATGTTCTTCCGATGACATTTTGTGATCATATTTGAATATCATAATACTACCATCAACGATGAAAAGTGGAAATACTTACAAATAGTACACATGTTACTTCACGAAATTATCAAAGTTTGCAGTTATCTGCTGCATTCCAATTATCTACTTTTTGATACTTACAGAAAAAAGGCAGTGAAAGACTTTTTGAATTAAATATGCCAGAACTCAAGAGGGTGAGCTAAAAAATACAGCGCACTCCAAGCTTAACGAAAATGAGTAGCCGATGACATTTGTAACAAATTTTTGAAGTAAAACTTCTATACGCGCGCTGGGCTTGGGGAGTAAACTGGTGAGAGCGTTACGGAAAGTGTGATCGGGCGAAGCGAACGGAAGTTGAGAGGGGGATATATGTTGGTAAAGACAGAAAGAGAGAGAGTTATGTTTCGTATACCCCACTCTTACATTCAGGTGCGCGCGCACATTTTCTTTTCAGCAAGAGAGAGTGGTGTGCTCACACATTTCCTGTCTCTCTTTCTCTCATTGCCCATTACGTTGATGGAAGCTCTATAGGAGCAAGTGAAAGAAAGAATCGCGCGCGCATATTTCCTTCCTCTCTTCTTCTCATTGCCAGTTCTGAGTTCACTAGCGTTACACGAACGGTGATTTTTGTTTTTCCGTGATTTTATTTCGTTCTTAAACAATTTTATTAATTAATATTTAGTTCAATACATTATGTATTCGAAGTTTAGAGTGAATAAAATTTTTAATTCATTTCAAAGTTCACAATTTGTGAATATTCGGTTGAATTGTAGAAAATTAAGGCAGGGAGTGATACAGACTCGGAGTATGAATGCGATGTTCCGGGACCATCAACCGAAAAATAATGAAACGATGAATTAAAATAATGAATAAACAAATCAAATCTGAAATATTGATTTTTCAATGAAAACCCATGAACATTAAAAAAAAAAATTTCTTTTATATATCTAGAGACTCGGTAGAG